>CATIWC010003470.1:0-49577 GCA_948472305.1 Vicia faba | reverse complement strand
TGAGACCTTTTACTTATTTGAAAAGAAAAATAGAATTTTTTTAATCGGTTAAGAATTGCATAACATTTTATTAGAAGTGTAGGACTATACCATTTTTCTAGTTAAATTTACCTGAACCATCTCAAAGAAGTGGAGCATCTTATATATTCTCTAAAACAGCTGTAATCGTTAACTTCAATATTTTAAAAATTCTAGTGAATCCTTTTATATACATTTCAAATATGATTTCGTTGAAATAACTAGTAAAAGCAGTGCTTAAGTCGAAATTAATCAAACTTTTTATGGAATAATTCCTGAAATTGTTTTATATCTTGGCATGTTATTAAGAAATTTCTAACAATTTGGGATTTTATGATAAGCATGTCCATTTTTTTTCCATATATAATTTGTAGCAATCAGGTGTTTAAATCTCATATAATAAAATAAATAACCACTTTAGAAGAAATTCCATATTTGATAAACACGTGTACATATTTGATCTTCCATATGTATCTTCAATGTTACATATTTGTAATATGGATAACTGCAACCATAGTAGAAAGCTAACCTAAATGGGTAGAAATATAGAGAAAATTAAATATAATAATAAAAGAGACCTTTGATTTCATTTATTGATTCTCAAAATAATATATTATATCTTAATATATAAAACTATAAATATATATTAGCATTACTATAAATTATTTCATTTTATTTTGGACGTGAAAATGATATAATCTCGATCGCACGATATAATGAATGACGATATGAAAACTTGTTATTTATCTCTATATTTTTTAAAATCAAGGTGAAAAGTGACATTGATCATGTGTTTGATCTCTAACAACTGCATTTTTTGTATTTTTCAAAATCATACTACTTTTTATTTTGATTTTTAATAATAACTGAAAGGTAAAGTCTTGTATACAAAATTTTAGTTTTAACTATCTTTTCTCCGTTTTAATCTGCAAAACATCAAGTTTATTAACAAAATCTAAATCTTGCTCATCATCATCAACAACAACACCAATATCAAAAACAAAAACAAAATCAATATAATCCTTAAAATGGCCTCTTATTAATAATGTGAAAAAATAATTTAAAAGAATAAAATTAAGAGGTAATGAGATAAATAAAATAACATTAATAATTTATTAATATTATAAAACTATTTATAATTTGATATATAACTTTTTAAAAGAGAAATATAATAAAAATTAGAAAGAGTATAATTTTTAATTTTTAATTTTTACTCTGCCGCTTTTGCTTTAAATTGCTTTCGTTTTACTTAGTTTTGAAAAATTATATAATATATTTTTATTAAGAAATTATTGTTTTGATTTTATTTCTATTGATTTTGTCCTCCAATTTAGTAACAAGTATATTTCAATATACTACTCTATGAGACCTTTTACTTATTTGAAAAGAAAAATAGAATTTTTTTAATCGGTTAAGAATTGCATAACATTTTATTAGAAGTGTAGGACTATACCATTTTTCTAGTTTAATTTACCTGAACCATCTCAAAGAAGTGGAGCATCTTATATATTCTCTAAAACAGCTGTAAACGTTAACTTCAATATTTTAAAAATTCTAGTGAATCCTTTTATATACATTTCAAATATGATTTCGTTGAAATAACTAGTAAAAGCAGTGCTTAAGTCGAAATTAATCAATCTTTTTATGGAATAATTCCTGAAATTGTTTTATATCTTGGCATGTTATTAAGAAATTTCTAACAATTTGGGATTTTATGATAAGCATGTCCATTTTTTTTCCATATATAATTTGTAGCAATCAGGTGTTTAAATCTCATATAATAAAATAAATAACCACTTTAGAAGAAATTCCATATTTGATAAACACGTGTACATATTTGATCTTCCATATGTATCTTCAATGTTACATATTTGTAATATGGATAACTGCAACCATAGTAGAAAGCTAACCTAAATGGGTAGAAATATAGAGAAAATTAAATATAATAATAAAAGAGACCTTTGATTTCATTTATTGATTCTCAAAATAATATATTATATCTTAATATATAAAACTATAAATATATATTAGCATTACTATAAATTATTTCATTTTATTTTGGACGTGAAAATGATATAATCTCGATCGCACGATATAATGAATGACGATATGAAAACTTGTTATTTATCTCTATATTTTTTAAAATCAAGGTGAAAAGTGACATTGATCATGTGTTTGATCTCTAACAACTGCATTTTTTGTATTTTTCAAAATCGTACTACTTTTTATTTTGATTTTTAATAATAACTGAAAGTTAAAGTCTTGTATACAAAATTTTAGTTTTAACTATCTTTTCTCCGTTTTAATCTGCAAAACATCAAGTTTATTAACAAAATCTAAATCTTGCTCATCATCATCAACAACAACACCAATATCAACAACAAAAACAAAATCAATAGAATCCTTAAAATGGCCTCTTATTAATAATGTGAAAAAATAATTTAAAAGAATAAAATTAAGAGGTAATGATATAAATAAAATAACATTAATAATTTATTAATATTAGAAAACTATTTATAATTTGATATATAACTTTTTAAAAGAGAAATATAATAAAAATTAGAAAGAGTATAATTTTTAATTTTTAATTTTTACTCTGCCGCTTTTGCTTTAAATTGCTTTCGTTTTACTTAGTTTTGAAAAATTATATAATATATTTTTATTAAGAAATTATTGTTTTGATTTTATTTCTATTGATTTTGTCCTCCAATTTAGTAACAAGTATATTTCAATATACTACTCTATGAGACCTTTTACTTATTTGAAAAGAAAAATAGATTTTTTTTAATCGGTTAAGAATTGCATAACATTTTATTAGAAGTGTAGGACTATACCATTTTTCTAGTTTAATTTACCTGAACCATCTCAAAGAAGTGGAGCATCTTATATATTCTCTAAAACAGCTGTAAACGTTAACTTCAATATTTTAAAAATTCTAGTGAATCCTTTTATATACATTTCAAATATGATTTCGTTGAAATAACTAGTAAAAGCAGTGCCTAAGTCGAAATTAATCAATCTTTTTATGGAATAATTCCTGAAATTGTTTTATATCTTGGCATGTTATTAAGAAATTTCTAACAATTTGGGATTTTATGATAAGCATGTCCATTTTTTTTCCATATATAATTTGTAGCAATCAGGTGTTTAAATCTCATATAATAAAATAAATAACCACTTTAGAAGAAATTCCATATTTGATAAACACGTGTACATATTTGATCTTCCATATGTATCTTCAATGTTACATATTTGTAATATGGATAACTGCAACCATAGTAGAAAGCTAACCTAAATGGGTAGAAATATAGAGAAAATTAAATATAATAATAAAAGAGACCTTTGATTTCATTTATTGATTCTCAAAATAATATATTATATCTTAATATATAAAACTATAAATATATATTAGCATTACTATAAATTATTTCATTTTATTTTGGACGTGAAAATGATATAATCTCGATCGCACGATATAATGAATGACGATATGAAAACTTGTTATTTATCTCTATATTTTTTAAAATCAAGGTGAAAAGTGACATTGATCATGTGTTTGATCTCTAACAACTGCATTTTTTTGTATTTTTCAAAATCGTACTACTTTTTATTTTGATTTTTAATAATAACTGAAAGGTAAAGTCTTGTATACAAAATTTTAGTTTTAACTATCTTTTCTCCGTTTTAATATGCAAAACATAAAGTTTATTAACAAAATCTAAATCTTGCTCATCATCATCAACAACAACACCAATATCAACAACAAAAACAAAATCAATAGAATCCTTAAAATGGCCTCTTATTAATAATGTGAAAAAATAATTTAAAAGAATAAAATTAAGAGGTAATGATATAAATAAAATAACATTAATAATTTATTAATATTATAAAACTATTTATAATTTGATATATAACTTTTTAAAAGAGAAATATAATAAAAATTAGAAAGAGTATAATTTTTAATTTTTAATTTTTACTCTGCCGCTTTTGCTTTAAATTGCTTTCGTTTTACTTAGTTTTGAAAAATTATATATTATATTTTTATTAAGAAATTATTGTTTTGATTTTATTTCTATTGATTTTGTCCTCCAATTTAGTAACAAGTATATTTCAATATACTAATCCATGAGACCTTTTACTTATTTGAAAAGAAAAATAGAATTTTTTTAATCGGTTAAGAATTGCATAACATTTTATTAGAAGTGTAGGACTATACCATTTTTCTAGTTAAATTTACCTGAACCATCTCAAAGAAGTGGAGCATCTTATATATTCTCTAAAACAGCTGTAAACGTTAACTTCAATATTTTAAAAATTCTAGTGAATCCTTTTATATACATTTCAAATATGATTTCGTTGAAATAACTAGTAAAAGCAGTGCTTAAGTCGAAATTAATCAAACTTTTTATGGAATAATTCCTGAAATTGTTTTATATCTTGGCATGTTATTAAGAAATTTCTAACAATTTGGGATTTTATGATAAGCATGTCCATTTTTTTTCCATATATAATTTGTAGCAATCAGGTGTTTAAATCTCATATAATAAAATAAATAACCACTTTAGAAGAAATTCCATATTTGATAAACACGTGTACATATTTGATCTTCCATATGTATCTTCAATGTTACATATTTGTAATATGGATAACTGCAACCATAGTAGAAAGCTAACCTAAATGGGTAGAAATATAGAGAAAATTAAATATAATAATAAAAGAGACCTTTGATTTCATTTATTCATTCTCAAAATAATATATTATATCTTAATATATAAAACTATAAATATATATTAGCATTACTATAAATTATTTCATTTTATTTTGGACGTGAAAATGATATAATCTCGATCGCACGATATAATGAATGACGATATGAAAACTTGTTATTTATCTCTATATTTTTTAAAATCAAGGTGAAAAGTGACATTGATCATGTGTTTGATCTCTAACAACTGCATTTTTTTGTATTTTTCAAAATCGTACTACTTTTTATTTTGATTTTTAATAATAACTGAAAGGTAAAGTCTTGTATACAAAATTTTAGTTTTAACTATCTTTTCTCCGTTTTAATATGCAAAACATAAAGTTTATTAACAAAATCTAAATCTTGCTCATCATCATCAACAACAACACCAATATCAACAACAAAAACAAAATCAATAGAATCCTTAAAATGGCCTCTTATTAATAATGTGAAAAAATAATTTAAAAGAATAAAATTAAGAGGTAATGATATAAATAAAATAACATTAATAATTTATTAATATTATAAAACTATTTATAATTTGATATATAACTTTTTAAAAGAGAAATATAATAAAAATTAGAAAGAGTATAATTTTTAATTTTTAATTTTTACTCTGCCGCTTTTGCTTTAAATTGCTTTCGTTTTACTTAGTTTTGAAAAATTATATATTATATTTTTATTAAGAAATTATTGTTTTGATTTTATTTCTATTGATTTTGTCCTCCAATTTAGTAACAAGTATATTTCAATATACTAATCCATGAGACCTTTTACTTATTTGAAAAGAAAAATAGAATTTTTTTAATCGGTTAAGAATTGCATAACATTTTATTAGAAGTGTAGGACTATACCATTTTTCTAGTTAAATTTACCTGAACCATCTCAAAGAAGTGGAGCATCTTATATATTCTCTAAAACAGCTGTAAACGTTAACTTCAATATTTTAAAAATTCTAGTGAATCCTTTTATATACATTTCAAATATGATTTCGTTGAAATAACTAGTAAAAGCAGTGCCTAAGTCGAAATTAATCAATCTTTTTATGGAATAATTCCTGAAATTGTTTTATATCTTGGCATGTTATTAAGAAATTTCTAACAATTTGGGATTTTATGATAAGCATGTCCATTTTTTTTCCATATATAATTTGTAGCAATCAGGTGTTTAAATCTCATATAATAAAATAAATAACCACTTTAGAAGAAATTCCATATTTGATAAACACGTGTACATATTTGATCTTCCATATGTATCTTCAATGTTACATATTTGTAATATGGATAACTGCAACCATAGTAGAAAGCTAACCTAAATGGGTAGAAATATAGAGAAAATTAAATATAATAATAAAAGAGACCTTTGATTTCATTTATTGATTCTCAAAATAATATATTATATCTTAATATATAAAACTATAAATATATATTAGCATTACTATAAATTATTTCATTTTATTTTGGACGTGAAAATGATATAATCTCGATCGCACGATATAATGAATGACGATATGAAAACTTGTTATTTATCTCTATATTTTTTAAAATCAAGGTGAAAAGTGACATTGATCATGTGTTTGATCTCTAACAACTGCATTTTTTTGTATTTTTCAAAATCGTACTACTTTTTATTTTGATTTTTAATAATAACTGAAAGGTAAAGTCTTGTATACAAAATTTTAGTTTTAACTATCTTTTCTCCGTTTTAATATGCAAAACATAAAGTTTATTAACAAAATCTAAATCTTGCTCATCATCATCAACAACAACACCAATATCAACAACAAAAACAAAATCAATAGAATCCTTAAAATGGCCTCTTATTAATAATGTGAAAAAATAATTTAAAAGAATAAAATTAAGAGGTAATGATATAAATAAAATAACATTAATAATTTATTAATATTATAAAACTATTTATAATTTGATATATAACTTTTTAAAAGAGAAATATAATAAAAATTAGAAAGAGTATAATTTTTAATTTTTAATTTTTACTCTGCCGCTTTTGCTTTAAATTGCTTTCGTTTTACTTAGTTTTGAAAAATTATATATTATATTTTTATTAAGAAATTATTGTTTTGATTTTATTTCTATTGATTTTGTCCTCCAATTTAGTAACAAGTATATTTCAATATACTAATCCATGAGACCTTTTACTTATTTGAAAAGAAAAATAGAATTTTTTTAATCGGTTAAGAATTGCATAACATTTTATTAGAAGTGTAGGACTATACCATTTTTCTAGTTAAATTTACCTGAACCATCTCAAAGAAGTGGAGCATCTTATATATTCTCTAAAACAGCTGTAAACGTTAACTTCAATATTTTAAAAATTCTAGTGAATCCTTTTATATACATTTCAAATATGATTTCGTTGAAATAACTAGTAAAAGCAGTGCCTAAGTCGAAATTAATCAATCTTTTTATGGAATAATTCCTGAAATTGTTTTATATCTTGGCATGTTATTAAGAAATTTCTAACAATTTGGGATTTTATGATAAGCATGTCCATTTTTTTTCCATATATAATTTGTAGCAATCAGGTGTTTAAATCTCATATAATAAAATAAATAACCACTTTAGAAGAAATTCCATATTTGATAAACACGTGTACATATTTGATCTTCCATATGTATCTTCAATGTTACATATTTGTAATATGGATAACTGCAACCATAGTAGAAAGCTAACCTAAATGGGTAGAAATATAGAGAAAATTAAATATAATAATAAAAGAGACCTTTGATTTCATTTATTGATTCTCAAAATAATATATTATATCTTAATATATAAAACTATAAATATATATTAGCATTACTATAAATTATTTCATTTTATTTTGGACGTGAAAATGATATAATCTCGATCGCACGATATAATGAATGACGATATGAAAACTTGTTATTTATCTCTATATTTTTTAAAATCAAGGTGAAAAGTGACATTGATCATGTGTTTGATCTCTAACAACTGCATTTTTTTGTATTTTTCAAAATCGTACTACTTTTTATTTTGATTTTTAATAATAACTGAAAGGTAAAGTCTTGTATACAAAATTTTAGTTTTAACTATCTTTTCTCCGTTTTAATATGCAAAACATAAAGTTTATTAACAAAATCTAAATCTTGCTCTCATCATCAACAACAACACCAATATCAACAACAAAAACAAAATCAATAGAATCCTTAAAATGGCCTCTTATTAATAATGTGAAAAAATAATTTAAAAGAATAAAATTAAGAGGTAATGATATAAATAAAATAACATTAATAATTTATTAATATTATAAAACTATTTATAATTTGATATATAACTTTTTAAAAGAGAAATATAATAAAAATTAGAAAGAGTATAATTTTTAATTTTTAATTTTTACTCTGCCGCTTTTGCTTTAAATTGCTTTCGTTTTACTTAGTTTTGAAAAATTATATATTATATTTTTATTAAGAAATTATTGTTTTGATTTTATTTCTATTGATTTTGTCCTCCAATTTAGTAACAAGTATATTTCAATATACTAATCCATGAGACCTTTTACTTATTTGAAAAGAAAAATAGAATTTTTTTAATCGGTTAAGAATTGCATAACATTTTATTAGAAGTGTAGGACTATACCATTTTTCTAGTTAAATTTACCTGAACCATCTCAAAGAAGTGGAGCATCTTATATATTCTCTAAAACAGCTGTAAACGTTAACTTCAATATTTTAAAAATTCTAGTGAATCCTTTTATATACATTTCAAATATGATTTCGTTGAAATAACTAGTAAAAGCAGTGCCTAAGTCGAAATTAATCAATCTTTTTATGGAATAATTCCTGAAATTGTTTTATATCTTGGCATGTTATTAAGAAATTTCTAACAATTTGGGATTTTATGATAAGCATGTCCATTTTTTTTCCATATATAATTTGTAGCAATCAGGTGTTTAAATCTCATATAATAAAATAAATAACCACTTTAGAAGAAATTCCATATTTGATAAACACGTGTACATATTTGATCTTCCATATGTATCTTCAATGTTACATATTTGTAATATGGATAACTGCAACCATAGTAGAAAGCTAACCTAAATGGGTAGAAATATAGAGAAAATTAAATATAATAATAAAAGAGACCTTTGATTTCATTTATTCATTCTCAAAATAATATATTATATCTTAATATATAAAACTATAAATATATATTAGCATTACTATAAATTATTTCATTTTATTTTGGACGTGAAAATGATATAATCTCGATCGCACGATATAATGAATGACGATATGAAAACTTGTTATTTATCTCTATATTTTTTAAAATCAAGGTGAAAAGTGACATTGATCATGTGTTTGATCTCTAACAACTGCATTTTTTTGTATTTTTCAAAATCGTACTACTTTTTATTTTGATTTTTAATAATAACTGAAAGGTAAAGTCTTGTATACAAAATTTTAGTTTTAACTATCTTTTCTCCGTTTTAATATGCAAAACATAAAGTTTATTAACAAAATCTAAATCTTGCTCATCATCATCAACAACAACACCAATATCAACAACAAAAACAAAATCAATAGAATCCTTAAAATGGCCTCTTATTAATAATGTGAAAAAATAATTTAAAAGAATAAAATTAAGAGGTAATGATATAAATAAAATAACATTAATAATTTATTAATATTATAAAACTATTTATAATTTGATATATAACTTTTTAAAAGAGAAATATAATAAAAATTAGAAAGAGTATAATTTTTAATTTTTAATTTTTACTCTGCCGCTTTTGCTTTAAATTGCTTTCGTTTTACTTAGTTTTGAAAAATTATATATTATATTTTTATTAAGAAATTATTGTTTTGATTTTATTTCTATTGATTTTGTCCTCCAATTTAGTAACAAGTATATTTCAATATACTAATCCATGAGACCTTTTACTTATTTGAAAAGAAAAATAGAATTTTTTTAATCGGTTAAGAATTGCATAACATTTTATTAGAAGTGTAGGACTATACCATTTTTCTAGTTAAATTTACCTGAACCATCTCAAAGAAGTGGAGCATCTTATATATTCTCTAAAACAGCTGTAAACGTTAACTTCAATATTTTAAAAATTCTAGTGAATCCTTTTATATACATTTCAAATATGATTTCGTTGAAATAACTAGTAAAAGCAGTGCCTAAGTCGAAATTAATCAATCTTTTTATGGAATAATTCCTGAAATTGTTTTATATCTTGGCATGTTATTAAGAAATTTCTAACAATTTGGGATTTTATGATAAGCATGTCCATTTTTTTTCCATATATAATTTGTAGCAATCAGGTGTTTAAATCTCATATAATAAAATAAATAACCACTTTAGAAGAAATTCCATATTTGATAAACACGTGTACATATTTGATCTTCCATATGTATCTTCAATGTTACATATTTGTAATATGGATAACTGCAACCATAGTAGAAAGCTAACCTAAATGGGTAGAAATATAGAGAAAATTAAATATAATAATAAAAGAGACCTTTGATTTCATTTATTGATTCTCAAAATAATATATTATATCTTAATATATAAAACTATAAATATATATTAGCATTACTATAAATTATTTCATTTTATTTTGGACGTGAAAATGATATAATCTCGATCGCACGATATAATGAATGACGATATGAAAACTTGTTATTTATCTCTATATTTTTTAAAATCAAGGTGAAAAGTGACATTGATCATGTGTTTGATCTCTAACAACTGCATTTTTTTGTATTTTTCAAA
Organism: Vicia faba; assembly: GCA_948472305.1. Lineage (NCBI taxonomy): Eukaryota > Viridiplantae > Streptophyta > Magnoliopsida > Fabales > Fabaceae > Vicia > Vicia faba. The sequence continues at coordinate 39,056 of CATIWC010003470.1, read as the reverse complement.
ATCGTACTACTTTTTATTTTGATTTTTAATAATAACTGAAAGGTAAAGTCTTGTATACAAAATTTTAGTTTTAACTATCTTTTCTCCGTTTTAATATGCAAAACATAAAGTTTATTAACAAAATCTAAATCTTGCTCATCATCATCAACAACAACACCAATATCAACAACAAAAACAAAATCAATAGAATCCTTAAAATGGCCTCTTATTAATAATGTGAAAAAATAATTTAAAAGAATAAAATTAAGAGGTAATGATATAAATAAAATAACATTAATAATTTATTAATATTATAAAACTATTTATAATTTGATATATAACTTTTTAAAAGAGAAATATAATAAAAATTAGAAAGAGTATAATTTTTAATTTTTAATTTTTACTCTGCCGCTTTTGCTTTAAATTGCTTTCGTTTTACTTAGTTTTGAAAAATTATATATTATATTTTTATTAAGAAATTATTGTTTTGATTTTATTTCTATTGATTTTGTCCTCCAATTTAGTAACAAGTATATTTCAATATACTAATCCATGAGACCTTTTACTTATTTGAAAAGAAAAATAGAATTTTTTTAATCGGTTAAGAATTGCATAACATTTTATTAGAAGTGTAGGACTATACCATTTTTCTAGTTAAATTTACCTGAACCATCTCAAAGAAGTGGAGCATCTTATATATTCTCTAAAACAGCTGTAAACGTTAACTTCAATATTTTAAAAATTCTAGTGAATCCTTTTATATACATTTCAAATATGATTTCGTTGAAATAACTAGTAAAAGCAGTGCCTAAGTCGAAATTAATCAATCTTTTTATGGAATAATTCCTGAAATTGTTTTATATCTTGGCATGTTATTAAGAAATTTCTAACAATTTGGGATTTTATGATAAGCATGTCCATTTTTTTCCATATATAATTTGTAGCAATCAGGTGTTTAAATCTCATATAATAAAATAAATAACCACTTTAGAAGAAATTCCATATTTGATAAACACGTGTACATATTTGATCTTCCATATGTATCTTCAATGTTACATATTTGTAATATGGATAACTGCAACCATAGTAGAAAGCTAACCTAAATGGGTAGAAATATAGAGAAAATTAAATATAATAATAAAAGAGACCTTTGATTTCATTTATTCATTCTCAAAATAATATATTATATCTTAATATATAAAACTATAAATATATATTAGCATTACTATAAATTATTTCATTTTATTTTGGACGTGAAAATGATATAATCTCGATCGCACGATATAATGAATGACGATATGAAAACTTGTTATTTATCTCTATATTTTTTAAAATCAAGGTGAAAAGTGACATTGATCATGTGTTTGATCTCTAACAACTGCATTTTTTTGTATTTTTCAAAATCGTACTACTTTTTATTTTGATTTTTAATAATAACTGAAAGGTAAAGTCTTGTATACAAAATTTTAGTTTTAACTATCTTTTCTCCGTTTTAATATGCAAAACATCAAGTTTATTAACAAAATCTAAATCTTGCTCATCATCATCAACAACAACACCAATATCAACAACAAAAACAAAATCAATAGAATCCTTAAAATGGCCTCTTATTAATAATGTGAAAAAATAATTTAAAAGAATAAAATTAAGAGGTAATGATATAAATAAAATAACATTAATAATTTATTAATATTATAAAACTATTTATAATTTGATATATAACTTTTTAAAAGAGAAATATAATAAAAATTAGAAAGAGTATAATTTTTAATTTTTAATTTTTACTCTGCCGCTTTTGCTTTAAATTGCTTTCGTTTTACTTAGTTTTGAAAAATTATATATTATATTTTTATTAAGAAATTATTGTTTTGATTTTATTTCTATTGATTTTGTCCTCCAATTTAGTAACAAGTATATTTCAATATACTAATCCATGAGACCTTTTACTTATTTGAAAAGAAAAATAGAATTTTTTTAATCGGTTAAGAATTGCATAACATTTTATTAGAAGTGTAGGACTATACCATTTTTCTAGTTAAATTTACCTGAACCATCTCAAAGAAGTGGAGCATCTTATATATTCTCTAAAACAGCTGTAAACGTTAACTTCAATATTTTAAAAATTCTAGTGAATCCTTTTATATACATTTCAAATATGATTTCGTTGAAATAACTAGTAAAAGCAGTGCTTAAGTCGAAATTAATCAAACTTTTTATGGAATAATTCCTGAAATTGTTTTATATCTTGGCATGTTATTAAGAAATTTCTAACAATTTGGGATTTTATGATAAGCATGTCCATTTTTTTTCCATATATAATTTGTAGCAATCAGGTGTTTAAATCTCATATAATAAAATAAATAACCACTTTAGAAGAAATTCCATATTTGATAAACACGTGTACATATTTGATCTTCCATATGTATCTTCAATGTTACATATTTGTAATATGGATAACTGCAACCATAGTAGAAAGCTAACCTAAATGGGTAGAAATATAGAGAAAATTAAATATAATAATAAAAGAGACCTTTGATTTCATTTATTCATTCTCAAAATAATATATTATATCTTAATATATAAAACTATAAATATATATTAGCATTACTATAAATTATTTCATTTTATTTTGGACGTGAAAATGATATAATCTCGATCGCACGATATAATGAATGACGATATGAAAACTTGTTATTTATCTCTATATTTTTTAAAATCAAGGTGAAAAGTGACATTGATCATGTGTTTGATCTCTAACAACTGCATTTTTTTGTATTTTTCAAAATCGTACTACTTTTTATTTTGATTTTTAATAATAACTGAAAGGTAAAGTCTTGTATACAAAATTTTAGTTTTAACTATCTTTTCTCCGTTTTAATCTGCAAAACATCAAGTTTATTAACAAAATCTAAATCTTGCTCATCATCATCAACAACAACACCAATATCAACAACAAAAACAAAATCAATAGAATCCTTAAAATGGCCTCTTATTAATAATGTGAAAAAATAATTTAAAAGAATAAAATTAAGAGGTAATGATATAAATAAAATAACATTAATAATTTATTAATATTATAAAACTATTTATAATTTGATATATAACTTTTTAAAAGAGAAATATAATAAAAATTAGAAAGAGTATAATTTTTAATTTTTAATTTTTACTCTGCCGCTTTTGCTTTAAATTGCTTTCGTTTTACTTAGTTTTGAAAAATTATACAATATATTTTTATTAAGAAATTATTGTTTTGATTTTATTTCTATTGATTTTGTCCTACAATTTAGTAACAAGTATATTTCAATATACTACTCTATGAGACCTTTTACTTATTTGAAAAGAAAAATAGAATTTTTTTAATCGGTTAAGAATTGCATAACATTTTATTAGAAGTGTAGGACTATACCATTTTTCTAGTTAAATTTACCTGAACCATCTCAAAGAAGTGGAGCATCTTATATATTCTCTAAAACAGCTGTAAACGTTAACTTCAATATTTTAAAAATTCTAGTGAATCCTTTTATATACATTTCAAATATGATTTCGTTGAAATAACTAGTAAAAGCAGTGCCTAAGTCGAAATTAATCAATCTTTTCATGGAATAATTCCTGAAATTGTTTTATATCTTGGCATGTTATTAAGAAATTTCTAACAATTTGGGATTTTATGATAAGCATGTCCATTTTATTTCCATATATAATTTGTAGCAATCAGGTGTTTAAATCTCATATAATAAAATAAATAACCACTTTAGAAGAAATTCCATATTTGATAAACACGTGTACATATTTGATCTTCCATATGTATCTTCAATGTTACATATTTGTAATATGGATAACTGCAACCATAGTAGAAAGCTAACCTAAATGGGTAGAAATATAGAGAAAATTAAATATAATAATAAAAGAGACCTTTGATTTCATTTATTGATTCTCAAAATAATATATTATATCTTAATATATAAAACTATAAATATATATTAGCATTACTATAAATTATTTCATTTTATTTTGGACGTGAAAATGATATAATCTCGATCGCACGATATAATGAATGACGATATGAAAACTTGTTATTTATCTCTATATTTTTTAAAATCAAGGTGAAAAGTGACATTGATCATGTGTTTGATCTCTAACAACTGCATTTTTTTGTATTTTTCAAAATCGTACTACTTTTTATTTTGATTTTTAATAATAACTGAAAGGTAAAGTCTTGTATACAAAATTTTAGTTTTAACTATCTTTTCTCCGTTTTAATATGCAAAACATCAAGTTTATTAACAAAATCTAAATCTTGCTCATCATCATCAACAACAACACCAATATCAACAACAAAAACAAAATCAATAGAATCCTTAAAATGGCCTCTTATTAATAATGTGAAAAAATAATTTAAAAGAATAAAATTAAGAGGTAATGATATAAATAAAATAACATTAATAATTTATTAATATTATAAAACTATTTATAATTTGATATATAACTTTTTAAAAGAGAAATATAATAAAAATTAGAAAGAGTATAATTTTTAATTTTTAATTTTTACTCTGCCGCTTTTGCTTTAAATTGCTTTCGTTTTACTTAGTTTTGAAAAATTATACAATATATTTTTATTAAGAAATTATTGTTTTGATTTTATTTCTATTGATTTTGTCCTACAATTTAGTAACAAGTATATTTCAATATACTACTCTATGAGACCTTTTACTTATTTGAAAAGAAAAATAGAATTTTTTTAATCGGTTAAGAATTGCATAACATTTTATTAGAAGTGTAGGACTATACCATTTTTCTAGTTAAATTTACCTGAACCATCTCAAAGAAGTGGAGCATCTTATATATTCTCTAAAACAGCTGTAAACGTTAACTTCAATATTTAAAAATTCTAGTGAATCCTTTTATATACATTTCAAATATGATTTCGTTGAAATAACTAGTAAAAGCAGTGCCTAAGTCGAAATTAATCAATCTTTTCATGGAATAATTCCTGAAATTGTTTTATATCTTGGCATGTTATTAAGAAATTTCTAACAATTTGGGATTTTATGATAAGCATGTCCATTTTATTTCCATATATAATTTGTAGCAATCAGGTGTTTAAATCTCATATAATAAAATAAATAACCACTTTAGAAGAAATTCCATATTTGATAAACACGTGTACATATTTGATCTTCCATATGTATCTTCAATGTTACATATTTGTAATATGGATAACTGCAACCATAGTAGAAAGCTAACCTAAATGGGTAGAAATATAGAGAAAATTAAATATAATAATAAAAGAGACCTTTGATTTCATTTATTGATTCTCAAAATAATATATTATATCTTAATATATAAAACTATAAATATATATTAGCATTACTATAAATTATTTCATTTTATTTTGGACGTGAAAATGATATAATCTCGATCGCACGATATAATGAATGACGATATGAAAACTTGTTATTTATCTCTATATTTTTTAAAATCAAGGTGAAAAGTGACATTGATCATGTGTTTGATCTCTAACAACTGCATTTTTTGTATTTTTCAAAATCGTACTACTTTTTATTTTGATTTTTAATAATAACTGAAAGGTAAAGTCTTGTATACAAAATTTTAGTTTTAACTATCTTTTCTCCGTTTTAATCTGCAAAACATCAAGTTTATTAACAAAATCTAAATCTTGCTCATCATCATCAACAACAACACCAATATCAACAACAAAAACAAAATCAATAGAATCCTTAAAATGGCCTCTTATTAATAATGTGAAAAAATAATTTAAAAGAATAAAATTAAGAGGTAATGATATAAATAAAATAACATTAATAATTTATTAATATTATAAAACTATTTATAATTTGATATATAACTTTTTAAAAGAGAAATATAATAAAAATTAGAAAGAGTATAATTTTTAATTTTTAATTTTTACTCTGCCGCTTTTGCTTTAAATTGCTTTCGTTTTACTTAGTTTTGAAAAATTATACAATATATTTTTATTAAGAAATTATTGTTTTGATTTTATTTCTATTGATTTTGTCCTACAATTTAGTAACAAGTATATTTCAATATACTACTCTATGAGACCTTTTACTTATTTGAAAAGAAAAATAGAATTTTTTTAATCGGTTAAGAATTGCATAACATTTTATTAGAAGTGTAGGACTATACCATTTTTCTAGTTAAATTTACCTGAACCATCTCAAAGAAGTGGAGCATCTTATATATTCTCTAAAACAGCTGTAAACGTTAACTTCAATATTTTAAAAATTCTAGTGAATCCTTTTATATACATTTCAAATATGATTTCGTTGAAATAACTAGTAAAAGCAGTGCCTAAGTCGAAATTAATCAATCTTTTCATGGAATAATTCCTGAAATTGTTTTATATCTTGGCATGTTATTAAGAAATTTCTAACAATTTGGGATTTTATGATAAGCATGTCCATTTTTTTTCCATATATAATTTGTAGCAATCAGGTGTTTAAATCTCATATAATAAAATAAATAACCACTTTAGAAGAAATTCCATATTTTATAAACACGTGTACATATTTGATCTTCCATATGTATCTTCAATGTTACATATTTGTAATATGGATAAATGCAACCATAGTAGAAAGCTAACCTAAATGGGTAGAAATATAGAGAAAATTAAATATAATAATAAAAGAGACCTTTGATTTCATTTATTGATTCTCAAAATAATATATTATATCTTAATATATAAAACTATAAATATATATTAGCATTACTATAAATTATTTCATTTTATTTTGGACGTGAAAATGATATAATCTCGATCGCACGATATAATGAATGACGATATGAAAACTTGTTATTTATCTCTATATTTTTTAAAATCAAGGTGAAAAGTGACATTGATCATGTGTTTGATCTCTAACAACTGCATTTTTTGTATTTTTCAAAATCGTACTACTTTTTATTTTGATTTTTAATAATAACTGAAAGGTAAAGTCTTGTATACAAAATTTTAGTTTTAACTATCTTTTCTCCGTTTTAATATGCAAAACATCAAGTTTATTAACAAAATCTAAATCTTGCTCATCATCATCAACAACAACACCAATATCAACAACAAAAACAAAATCAATAGAATCCTTAAAATGGCCTCTTATTAATAATGTGAAAAAATAATTTAAAAGAATAAAATTAAGAGGTAATGATATAAATAAAATAACATTAATAATTTATTAATATTATAAAACTATTTATAATTTGATATATAACTTTTTAAAAGAGAAATATAATAAAAATTAGAAAGAGTATAATTTTTAATTTTTAATTTTTACTCTGCCGCTTTTGCTTTAAATTGCTTTCGTTTTACTTAGTTTTGAAAAATTATACAATATATTTTTATTAAGAAATTATTGTTTTGATTTTATTTCTATTGATTTTGTCCTACAATTTAGTAACAAGTATATTTCAATATACTACTCTATGAGACCTTTTACTTATTTGAAAAGAAAAATAGAATTTTTTTAATCGGTTAAGAATTGCATAACATTTTATTAGAAGTGTAGGACTATACCATTTTTCTAGTTAAATTTACCTGAACCATCTCAAAGAAGTGGAGCATCTTATATATTCTCTAAAACAGCTGTAAACGTTAACTTCAATATTTTAAAAATTCTAGTGAATCCTTTTATATACATTTCAAATATGATTTCGTTGAAATAACTAGTAAAAGCAGTGCCTAAGTCGAAATTAATCAATCTTTTCATGGAATAATTCCTGAAATTGTTTTATATCTTGGCATGTTATTAAGAAATTTCTAACAATTTGGGATTTTATGATAAGCATGTCCATTTTTTTTCCATATAGAATTTGTAGCAATCAGGTGTTTAAATCTCATATAATAAAATAAATAACCACTTTAGAAGAAATTCCATATTTTATAAACACGTGTACATATTTGATCTTCCATATGTATCTTCAATGTTACATATTTGTAATATGGATAAATGCAACCATAGTAGAAAGCTAACCTAAATGGGTAGAAATATAGAGAAAATTAAATATAATAATAAAAGAGACCTTTGATTTCATTTATTGATTCTCAAAATAATATATTATATCTTAATATATAAAACTATAAATATATATTAGCATTACTATAAATTATTTCATTTTATTTTGGACGTGAAAATGATATAATCTCGATCGCACGATATAATGAATGACGATATGAAAACTTGTTATTTATCTCTATATTTTTTAAAATCAAGGTGAAAAGTGACATTGATCATGTGTTTGATCTCTAACAACTGCATTTTTTGTATTTTTCAAAATCGTACTACTTTTTATTTTGATTTTTAATAATAACTGAAAGGTAAAGTCTTGTATACAAAATTTTAGTTTTAACTATCTTTTCTCCGTTTTAATCTGCAAAACATCAAGTTTATTAACAAAATCTAAATCTTGCTCATCATCATCAACAACAACACCAATATCAACAACAAAAACAAAATCAATAGAATCCTTAAAATGGCCTCTTATTAATAATGTGAAAAAATAATTTAAAAGAATAAAATTAAGAGGTAATGATATAAATAAAATAACATTAATAATTTATTAATATTATAAAACTATTTATAATTTGATATATAACTTTTTAAAAGAGAAATATAATAAAAATTAGAAAGAGTATAATTTTTAATTTTTAATTTTTACTCTGCCGCTTTTGCTTTAAATTGCTTTCGTTTTACTTAGTTTTGAAAAATTATACAATATATTTTTATTAAGAAATTATTGTTTTGATTTTATTTCTATTGATTTTGTCCTACAATTTAGTAACAAGTATATTTCAATATACTACTCTATGAGACCTTTTACTTATTTGAAAAGAAAAATAGAATTTTTTTAATCGGTTAAGAATTGCATAACATTTTATTAGAAGTGTAGGACTATACCATTTTTCTAGTTAAATTTACCTGAACCATCTCAAAGAAGTGGAGCATCTTATATATTCTCTAAAACAACTGTAAACGTTAACTTCAATATTTTAAAAATTCTAGTGAATCCTTTTATATACATTTCAAATATGATTTCGTTGAAATAACTAGTAAAAGCAGTGCCTAAGTCGAAATTAATCAATCTTTTCATGGAATAATTCCTGAAATTGTTTTATATCTTGGCATGTTATTAAGAAATTTCTAACAATTTGGGATTTTATGATAAGCATGTCCATTTTTTTTCCATATATAATTTGTAGCAATCAGGTGTTTAAATCTCATATAATAAAATAAATAACCACTTTAAAAGAAATTCCATATTTGATAAACACGTGTACATATTTGATCTTCCATATGTATCTTCTATGTTACATATTTGTAATATGGATAACTGAACCCATAGTAGAAAGCTAACCTAAATGGGTAGAAATATAGAGAAAATTAAATATAATAATAAAAGAGACCTTTGATTTCATTTATTGATTCTCAAAATAATATATTATATCTTAATATATAAAACTATAAATATATATTAGCATTACTATAAATTATTTCATTTTATTTTGGACGTGAAAATGATATAATCTCGATCGCACGATATAATGAATGACGATATGAAAACTTGTTATTTATCTCTATATTTTTTAAAATCAAGGTGAAAAGTGACATTGATCATGTGTTTGATCTCTAACAACTGCATTTTTTGTATTTTTCAAAATCGTACTACTTTTTATTTTGATTTTTAATAATAACTGAAAGGTAAAGTCTTGTATACAAAATTTTAGTTTTAACTATCTTTTCTCCGTTTTAATCTGCAAAACATCAAGTTTATTAACAAAATCTAAATCTTGCTCATCATCATCAACAACAACACCAATATCAACAACAAAAACAAAATCAATAGAATCCTTAAAATGGCCTCTTATTAATAATGTGAAAAAATAATTTAAAAGAATAAAATTAAGAGGTAATGATATAAATAAAATAACATTAATAATTTATTAATATTATAAAACTATTTATAATTTGATATATAACTTTTTAAAAGAGAAATATAATAAAAATTAGAAAGAGTATAATTTTTAATTTTTAATTTTTACTCTGCCGCTTTTGCTTTAAATTGCTTTCGTTTTACTTAGTTTTGAAAAATTATACAATATATTTTTATTAAGAAATTATTGTTTTGATTTTATTTCTATTGATTTTGTCCTACAACTTAGTAACAAGTATATTTCAATATACTACTCTATGAGACCTTTTATTTATTTGAAAAGAAAAATAGAATTTTTTTAATCGGTTAAGAATTGCATAACATTTTATTAGAAGTGTAGGACTATACCATTTTTCTAGTTAAATTTACCTGAACCATCTCAAAGAAGTGGAGCATCTTATATATTCTCTAAAACAGCTGTAAACGTTAACTTCAATATTTTAAAAATTCTAGTGAATCCTTTTATATACATTTCAAATATGATTTCGTTGAAATGACTAGTAAAAGCAGTGCCTAAGTCGAAATTAATCAATCTTTTTATGGAATAATTCCTGAAATTGTTTTATATCTTGGCATGTTATTAAGAAATTTCTAACAATTTGGGATTTTATGATAAGCATGTCCATTTTTTTTCCATATATAATTTGTAGCAATCAGGTGTTTAAATCTCATATAATAAAATAAATAACCACTTTAGAAGAAATTCCATATTTGATAAACACGTGTACATATTTGATCTTCCATATGTATCTTCAATGTTACATATTTGTAATATGGATAACTGCAACCATAGTAGAAAGCTAACCTAAATGGGTAGAAATATAGAGAAAATTAAATATAATAATAAAAGAGACCTTTGATTTCATTTATTGATTCTCAAAATAATATATTATATCTTAATATATAAAACTATAAATATATATTAGCATTACTATAAATTATTTCATTTTATTTTGGACGTGAAAATGATATAATCTCGATCGCACGATATAATGAATGACGATATGAAAACTTGTTATTTATCTCTATATTTTTTAAAATCAAGGTGAAAAGTGACATTGATCATGTGTTTGATCTCTAACAACTGCATTTTTTGTATTTTTCAAAATCGTACTACTTTTTATTTTGATTTTTAATAATAACTGAAAGGTAAAGTCTTGTATACAAAATTTTAGTTTTAACTATCTTTTCTCCGTTTTAATCTGCAAAACATCAAGTTTATTAACAAAATCTAAATCTTGCTCATCATCATCAACAACAACACCAATATCAACAACAAAAACAAAATCAATAGAATCCTTAAAATGGCCTCTTATTAATAATGTGAAAAAATAATTTAAAAGAATAAAATTAAGAGGTAATGATATAAATAAAATAACATTAATAATTTATTAATATTATAAAACTATTTATAATTTGATATATAACTTTTTAAAAGAGAAATATAATAAAAATTAGAAAGAGTATAATTTTTAATTTTTAATTTTTACTCTGCCGCTTTTGCTTTAAATTGCTTTCGTTTTACTTAGTTTTGAAAAATTATACAATATATTTTTATTAAGAAATTATTGTTTTGATTTTATTTCTATTGATTTTGTCCTACAACTTAGTAACAAGTATATTTCAATATACTACTCTATGAGACCTTTTATTTATTTGAAAAGAAAAATAGAATTTTTTTAATCGGTTAAGAATTGCATAACATTTTATTAGAAGTGTAGGACTATACCATTTTTCTAGTTAAATTTACCTGAACCATCTCAAAGAAGTGGAGCATCTTATATATTCTCTAAAACAGCTGTAAACGTTAACTTCAATATTTTAAAAATTCTAGTGAATCCTTTTATATACATTTCAAATATGATTTCGTTGAAATGACTAGTAAAAGCAGTGCCTAAGTCGAAATTAATCAATCTTTTTATGGAATAATTCCTGAAATTGTTTTATATCTTGGCATGTTATTAAGAAATTTCTAACAATTTGGGATTTTATGATAAGCATGTCCATTTTTTTTCCATATATAATTTGTAGCAATCAGGTGTTTAAATCTCATATAATAAAATAAATAACCACTTTAGAAGAAATTCCATATTTGATAAACACGTGTACATATTTGATCTTCCATATGTATCTTCAATGTTACATATTTGTAATATGGATAACTGCAACCATAGTAGAAAGCTAACCTAAATGGGTAGAAATATAGAGAAAATTAAATATAATAATAAAAGAGACCTTTGATTTCATTTATTGATTCTCAAAATAATATATTATATCTTAATATATAAAACTATAAATATATATTAGCATTACTATAAATTATTTCATTTTATTTTGGACGTGAAAATGATATAATCTCGATCGCACGATATAATGAATGACGATATGAAAACTTGTTATTTATCTCTATATTTTTTAAAATCAAGGTGAAAAGTGACATTGATCATGTGTTTGATCTCTAACAACTGCATTTTTTGTATTTTTCAAAATCGTACTACTTTTTATTTTGATTTTTAATAATAACTGAAAGGTAAAGTCTTGTATACAAAATTTTAGTTTTAACTATCTTTTCTCCGTTTTAATCTGCAAAACATCAAGTTTATTAACAAAATCTAAATCTTGCTCATCATCATCAACAACAACACCAATATCAACAACAAAAACAAAATCAATAGAATCCTTAAAATGGCCTCTTATTAATAATGTGAAAAAATAATTTAAAAGAATAAAATTAAGAGGTAATGATATAAATAAAATAACATTAATAATTTATTAATATTATAAAACTATTTATAATTTGATATATAACTTTTTAAAAGAGAAATATAATAAAAATTAGAAAGAGTATAATTTTTAATTTTTAATTTTTACTCTGCCGCTTTTGCTTTAAATTGCTTTCGTTTTACTTAGTTTTGAAAAATTATACAATATATTTTTATTAAGAAATTATTGTTTTGATTTTATTTCTATTGATTTTGTCCTACAATTTAGTAACAAGTATATTTCAATATACTACTCTATGAGACCTTTTACTTATTTGAAAAGAAAAATAGAATTTTTTTAATCGGTTAAGAATTGCATAACATTTTATTAGAAGTGTAGGACTATACCATTTTTCTAGTTAAATTTACCTGAACCATCTCAAAGAAGTGGAGCATCTTATATATTCTCTAAAACAGCTGTAAACGTTAACTTCAATATTTTAAAAATTCTAGTGAATCCTTTTATATACATTTCAAATATGATTTCGTTGAAATAACTAGTAAAAGCAGTGCCTAAGTCGAAATTAATCAATCTTTTCATGGAATAATTCCTGAAATTGTTTTATATCTTGGCATGTTATTAAGAAATTTCTAACAATTTGGGATTTTATGATAAGCATGTCCATTTTTTTTCCATATATAATTTGTAGCAATCAGGTGTTTAAATCTCATATAATAAAATAAATAACCACTTTAGAAGAAATTCCATATTTGATAAACACGTGTACATATTTGATCTTCCATATGTATCTTCAATGTTACATATTTGTAATATGGATAACTGCAACCATAGTAGAAAGCTAACCTAAATGGGTAGAAATATAGAGAAAATTAAATATAATAATAAAAGAGACCTTTGATTTCATTTATTGATTCTCAAAATAATATATTATATCTTAATATATAAAACTATAAATATATATTAGCATTACTATAAATTATTTCATTTTATTTTGGACGTGAAAATGATATAATCTCGATCGCACGATATAATGAATGACGATATGAAAACTTGTTATTTATCTCTATATTTTTTAAAATCAAGGTGAAAAGTGACATTGATCATGTGTTTGATCTCTAACAACTGCATTTTTTTGTATTTTTCAAAATCGTACTACTTTTTATTTTGATTTTTAATAATAACTGAAAGGTAAAGTCTTGTATACAAAATTTTAGTTTTAACTATCTTTTCTCCGTTTTAATCTGCAAAACATCAAGTTTATTAACAAAATCTAAATCTTGCTCATCATCATCAACAACAACACCAATATCAACAACAAAAACAAAATCAATAGAATCCTTAAAATGGCCTCTTATTAATAATGTGAAAAAATAATTTAAAAGAATAAAATTAAGAGGTAATGATATAAATAAAATAACATTAATAATTTATTAATATTATAAAACTATTTATAATTTGATATATAACTTTTTAAAAGAGAAATATAATAAAAATTAGAAAGAGTATAATTTTTAATTTTTAATTTTTACTCTGCCGCTTTTGCTTTAAATTGCTTTCGTTTTACTTAGTTTTGAAAAATTATACAATATATTTTTATTAAGAAATTATTGTTTTGATTTTATTTCTATTGATTTTGTCCTACAATTTAGTAACAAGTATATTTCAATATACTACTCTATGAGACCTTTTACTTATTTGAAAAGAAAAATAGAATTTTTTTAATCGGTTAAGAATTGCATAACATTTTATTAGAAGTGTAGGACTATACCATTTTTCTAGTTAAATTTACCTGAACCATCTCAAAGAAGTGGAGCATCTTATATATTCTCTAAAACAGCTGTAAACGTTAACTTCAATATTTTAAAAATTCTAGTGAATCCTTTTATATACATTTCAAATATGATTTCGTTGAAATAACTAGTAAAAGCAGTGCCTAAGTCGAAATTAATCAATCTTTTTATGGAATAATTCCTGAAATTGTTTTATATCTTGGCATGTTATTAAGAAATTTCTAACAATTTGGGATTTTATGATAAGCATGTCCATTTTTTTTCCATATATAATTTGTAGCAATCAGGTGTTTAAATCTCATATAATAAAATAAATAACCACTTTAGAAGAAATTCCATATTTGATAAACACGTGTACATATTTGATCTTCCATATGTATCTTCAATGTTACATATTTGTAATATGGATAACTGCAACCATAGTAGAAAGCTAACCTAAATGGGTAGAAATATAGAGAAAATTAAATATAATAATAAAAGAGACCTTTGATTTCATTTATTGATTCTCAAAATAATATATTATATCTTAATATATAAAACTATAAATATATATTAGCATTACTATAAATTATTTCATTTTATTTTGGACGTGAAAATGATATAATCTCGATCGCACGATATAATGAATGACGATATGAAAACTTGTTATTTATCTCTATATTTTTTAAAATCAAGGTGAAAAGTGACATTGATCATGTGTTTGATCTCTAACAACTGCATTTTTTTGTATTTTTCAAAATCGTACTACTTTTTATTTTGATTTTTAATAATAACTGAAAGGTAAAGTCTTGTATACAAAATTTTAGTTTTAACTATCTTTTCTCCGTTTTAATCTGCAAAACATCAAGTTTATTAACAAAATCTAAATCTTGCTCATCATCATCAACAACAACACCAATATCAACAACAAAAACAAAATCAATAGAATCCTTAAAATGGCCTCTTATTAATAATGTGAAAAAATAATTTAAAAGAATAAAATTAAGAGGTAATGATATAAATAAAATAACATTAATAATTTATTAATATTATAAAACTATTTATAATTTGATATATAACTTTTTAAAAGAGAAATATAATAAAAATTAGAAAGAGTATAATTTTTAATTTTTAATTTTTACTCTGCCGCTTTTGCTTTAAATTGCTTTCGTTTTACTTAGTTTTGAAAAATTATACAATATATTTTTATTAAGAAATTATTGTTTTGATTTTATTTCTATTGATTTTGTCCTACAATTTAGTAACAAGTATATTTCAATATACTACTCTATGAGACCTTTTACTTATTTGAAAAGAAAAATAGAATTTTTTTAATCGGTTAAGAATTGCATAACATTTTATTAGAAGTGTAGGACTATACCATTTTTCTAGTTAAATTTACCTGAACCATCTCAAAGAAGTGGAGCATCTTATATATTCTCTAAAACAGCTGTAAACGTTAACTTCAATTTTTTAAAAATTCTAGTGAATCCTTTTATATACATTTCAAATATGATTTCGTTGAAATAACTAGTAAAAGCAGTGCCTAAGTCGAAATTAATCAATCTTTTTATGGAATAATTCCTGAAATTGTTTTATATCTTGGCATGTTATTAAGAAATTTCTAACAATTTGGGATTTTATGATAAGCATGTCCATTTTTTTTCCATATATAATTTGTAGCAATCAGGTGTTTAAATCTCATATAATAAAATAAATAACCACTTTAGAAGAAATTCCATATTTGATAAACACGTGTACATATTTGATCTTCCATATGTATCTTCAATGTTACATATTTGTAATATGGATAACTGCAACCATAGTAGAAAGCTAACCTAAATGGGTAGAAATATAGAGAAAATTAAATATAATAATAAAAGAGACCTTTGATTTCATTTATTGATTCTCAAAATAATATATTATATCTTAATATATAAAACTATAAATATATATTAGCATTACTATAAATTATTTCATTTTATTTTGGACGTGAAAATGATATAATCTCGATCGCACGATATAATGAATGACGATATGAAAACTTGTTATTTATCTCTATATTTTTTAAAATCAAGGTGAAAAGTGACATTGATCATGTGTTTGATCTCTAACAACTGCATTTTTTTGTATTTTTCAAAATCGTACTACTTTTTATTTTGATTTTTAATAATAACTGAAAGGTAAAGTCTTGTATACAAAATTTTAGTTTTAACTATCTTTTCTCCGTTTTAATCTGCAAAACATCAAGTTTATTAACAAAATCTAAATCTTGCTCATCATCATCAACAACAACACCAATATCAACAACAAAAACAAAATCAATAGAATCCTTAAAATGGCCTCTTATTAATAATGTGAAAAAATAATTTAAAAGAATAAAATTAAGAGGTAATGATATAAATAAAATAACATTAATAATTTATTAATATTATAAAACTATTTATAATTTGATATATAACTTTTTAAAAGAGAAATATAATAAAAATTAGAAAGAGTATAATTTTTAATTTTTAATTTTTACTCTGCCGCTTTTGCTTTAAATTGCTTTCGTTTTACTTAGTTTTGAAAAATTATACAATATATTTTTATTAAGAAATTATTGTTTTGATTTTATTTCTATTGATTTTGTCCTACAATTTAGTAACAAGTATATTTCAATATACTACTCTATGAGACCTTTTACTTATTTGAAAAGAAAAATAGAATTTTTTTAATCGGTTAAGAATTGCATAACATTTTATTAGAAGTGTAGGACTATACCATTTTTCTAGTTAAATTTACCTGAACCATCTCAAAGAAGTGGAGCATCTTATATATTCTCTAAAACAGCTGTAAACGTTAACTTCAATATTTTAAAAATTCTAGTGAATCCTTTTATATACATTTCAAATATGATTTCGTTGAAATAACTAGTAAAAGCAGTGCCTAAGTCGAAATTAATCAATCTTTTTATGGAATAATTCCTGAAATTGTTTTATATCTTGGCATGTTATTAAGAAATTTCTAACAATTTGGGATTTTATGATAAGCATGTCCATTTTTTTTCCATATATAATTTGTAGCAATCAGGTGTTTAAATCTCATATAATAAAATAAATAACCACTTTAGAAGAAATTCCATATTTGATAAACACGTGTACATATTTGATCTTCCATATGTATCTTCAATGTTACATATTTGTAATATGGATAACTGCAACCATAGTAGAAAGCTAACCTAAATGGGTAGAAATATAGAGAAAATTAAATATAATAATAAAAGAGACCTTTGATTTCATTTATTGATTCTCAAAATAATATATTATATCTTAATATATAAAACTATAAATATATATTAGCATTACTATAAATTATTTCATTTTATTTTGGACGTGAAAATGATATAATCTCGATCGCACGATATAATGAATGACGATATGAAAACTTTTTATTTATCTCTATATTTTTTAAAATCAAGGTGAAAAGTGACATTGATCATGTGTTTGATCTCTAACAACTGCATTTTTTTGTATTTTTCAAAATCGTACTACTTTTTATTTTGATTTTTAATAATAACTGAAAGGTAAAGTCTTGTATACAAAATTTTAGTTTTAACTATCTTTTCTCCGTTTTAATCTGCAAAACATCAAGTTTATTAACAAAATCTAAATCTTGCTCATCATCATCAACAACAACACCAATATCAACAACAAAAACAAAATCAATAGAATCCTTAAAATGGCCTCTTATTAATAATGTGAAAAAATAATTTAAAAGAATAAAATTAAGAGGTAATGATATAAATAAAATAACATTAATAATTTATTAATATTATAAAACTATTTATAATTTGATATATAACTTTTTAAAAGAGAAATATAATAAAAATTAGAAAGAGTATAATTTTTAATTTTTAATTTTTACTCTGCCGCTTTTGCTTTAAATTGCTTTCGTTTTACTTAGTTTTGAAAAATTATACAATATATTTTTATTAAGAAATTATTGTTTTGATTTTATTTCTATTGATTTTGTCCTACAATTTAGTAACAAGTATATTTCAATATACTACTCTATGAGACCTTTTACTTATTTGAAAAGAAAAATAGAATTTTTTTAATCGGTTAAGAATTGCATAACATTTTATTAGAAGTGTAGGACTATACCATTTTTCTAGTTAAATTTACCTGAACCATCTCAAAGAAGTGGAGCATCTTATATATTCTCTAAAACAGCTGTAAACATTAACTTCAATATTTTAAAAATTCTAGTGAATCCTTTTATATACATTTCAAATATGATTTCGTTGAAATAACTAGTAAAAGCAGTGCCTAAGTCGAAATTAATCAATCTTTTTATGGAATAATTCCTGAAATTGTTTTATATCTTGGCATGTTATTAAGAAATTTCTAACAATTTGGGATTTTATGATAAGCATGTCCATTTTTTTTCCATATATAATTTGTAGCAATCAGGTGTTTAAATCTCATATAATAAAATAAATAACCACTTTAGAAGAAATTCCATATTTGATAAACACGTGTACATATTTGATCTTCCATATGTATCTTCAATGTTACATATTTGTAATATGGATAACTGCAACCATAGTAGAAAGCTAACCTAAATGGGTAGAAATATAGAGAAAATTAAATATAATAATAAAAGAGACCTTTGATTTCATTTATTGATTCTCAAAATAATATATTATATCTTAATATATAAAACTATAAATATATATTAGCATTACTATAAATTATTTCATTTTATTTTGGACGTGAAAATGATATAATCTCGATCGCACGATATAATGAATGACGATATGAAAACTTTTTATTTATCTCTATATTTTTTAAAATCAAGGTGAAAAGTGACATTGATCATGTGTTTGATCTCTAACAACTGCATTTTTTTGTATTTTTCAAAATCGTACTACTTTTTATTTTGATTTTTAATAATAACTGAAAGGTAAAGTCTTGTATACAAAATTTTAGTTTTAACTATCTTTTCTCCGTTTTAATATGCAAAACATCAAGTTTATTAACAAAATCTAAATCTTGCTCATCATCATCAACAACAACACCAATATCAACAACAAAAACAAAATCAATAGAATCCTTAAAATGGCCTCTTATTAATAATGTGAAAAAATAATTTAAAAGAATAAAATTAAGAGGTAATGATATAAATAAAATAACATTAATAATTTATTAATATTATAAAACTATTTATAATTTGATATATAACTTTTTAAAAGAGAAATATAATAAAAATTAGAAAGAGTATAATTTTTAATTTTTAATTTTTACTCTGCCGCTTTTGCTTTAAATTGCTTTCGTTTTACTTAGTTTTGAAAAATTATACAATATATTTTTATTAAGAAATTATTGTTTTGATTTTATTTCTATTGATTTTGTCCTACAATTTAGTAACAAGTATATTTCAATATACTACTCTATGAGACCTTTTACTTATTTGAAAAGAAAAATAGAATTTTTTTAATCGGTTAAGAATTGCATAACATTTTATTAGAAGTGTAGGACTATACCATTTTTCTAGTTAAATTTACCTGAACCATCTCAAAGAAGTGGAGCATCTTATATATTCTCTAAAACAGCTGTAAACGTTAACTTCAATATTTTAAAAATTCTAGTGAATCCTTTTATATACATTTCAAATATGATTTCGTTGAAATAACTAGTAAAAGCAGTGCCTAAGTCGAAATTAATCAATCTTTTTATGGAATAATTCCTGAAATTGTTTTATATCTTGGCATGTTATTAACAAATTTCTAACAATTTGGGATTTTATGATAAGCATGTCCATTTTTTTTCCATATATAATTTGTAGCAATCAGGTGTTTAAATCTCATATAATAAAATAAATAACCACTTTAGAAGAAATTCCATATTTGATAAACACGTGTACATATTTGATCTTCCATATGTATCTTCAATGTTACATATTTGTAATATGGATAACTGCAACCATAGTAGAAAGCTAACCTAAATGGGTAGAAATATAGAGAAAATTAAATATAATAATAAAAGAGACCTTTGATTTCATTTATTGATTCTCAAAATAATATATTATATCTTAATATATAAAACTATAAATATATATTAGCATTACTATAAATTATTTCATTTTATTTTGGACGTGAAAATGATATAATCTCGATCGCACGATATAATGAATGACGATATGAAAACTTGTTATTTATCTCTATATTTTTTAAAATCAAGGTGAAAAGTGACATTGATCATGTGTTTGATCTCTAACAACTGCATTTTTTGTATTTTTCAAAATCGTACTACTTTTTATTTTGATTTTTAATAATAACTGAAAGGTAAAGTCTTGTATACAAAATTTTAGTTTTAACTATCTTTTCTCCGTTTTAATATGCAAAACATCAAGTTTATTAACAAAATCTAAATCTTGCTCATCATCATCAACAACAACACCAATATCAACAACAAAAACAAAATCAATAGAATCCTTAAAATGGCCTCTTATTAATAATGTGAAAAAATAATTTAAAAGAATAAAATTAAGAGGTAATGATATAAATAAAATAACATTAATAATTTATTAATATTATAAAACTATTTATAATTTGATATATAACTTTTTAAAAGAGAAATATAATAAAAATTAGAAAGAATATAATTTTTAATTTTTAATTTTTACTCTGCCGCTTTTGCTTTAAATTGCTTTCATTTTACTTAGTTTTGAAAAATTATACAATATATTTTTATTAAGAAATTATTGTTTTGATTTTATTTCTATTGATTTTGTCCTACAATTTAGTAACAAGTATATTTCAATATACTACTCTATGAGACCTTTTACTTATTTGAAAAGAAAAATAGAATTTTTTTAATCGGTTAAGAATTGCATAACATTATATTAGAAGTGTAGGACTATACCATTTTTCTAGTTAAATTTACCTGAACCATCTCAAAGAAGTGGAGCATCTTATATATTCTCTAAAACAGCTGTAAACGTTAACTTCAATATTTTAAAAATTCTAATGAATCCTTTTATATACATTTCAAATATGATTTCGTTGAAATAACTAGTAAAAGCAGTGCCTAAGTCGAAATTAATCAATCTTTTTATGGAATAATTCCTGAAATTGTTTTATATCTTGGCATGTTATTAAGAAATTTCTAACAATTTGGGATTTTATGATAAGCATGTCCATTTTTTTTCCATATATAATTTGTAGCAATCAGGTGTTTAAATCTCATATAATAAAATAAATAACCACTTTAGAAGAAATTCCATATTTGATAAACACGTGTACATATTTGATCTTCCATATGTATCTTCAATGTTACATATTTGTAATATGGATAACTGCAACCATAGTAGAAAGCTAACCTAAATGGGTAGAAATATAGAGAAAATTAAATATAATAATAAAAGAGACCTTTGATTTCATTTATTGATTCTCAAAATAATATATTATATCTTAATATATAAAACTATAAATATATATTAGCATTACTATAAATTATTTCATTTTATTTTGGACGTGAAAATGATATAATCTCGATCGCACGATATAATGAATGACGATATGAAAACTTGTTATTTATCTCTATATTTTTTAAAATCAAGGTGAAAAGTGACATTGATCATGTGTTTGATCTCTAACAACTGCATTTTTTGTATTTTTCAAAATCGTACTACTTTTTATTTTGATTTTTAATAATAACTGAAAGGTAAAGTCTTGTATACAAAATTTTAGTTTTAACTATCTTTTCGCCGTTTTAATATGCAAAACATCAAGTTTATTAACAAAATCTAAATCTTGCTCATCATCATCAACAACAACACCAATATCAACAACAAAAACAAAATCAATAGAATCCTTAAAATGGCCTCTTATTAATAATGTGAAAAAATAATTTAAAAGAATAAAATTAAGAGGTAATGATATAAATAAAATAACATTAATAATTTATTAATATTATAAAACTATTTATAATTTGATATATAACTTTTTAAAAGAGAAATATAATAAAAATTAGAAAGAGTATAATTTTTAATTTTTAATTTTTACTCTGCCGCTTTTGCTTTAAATTGCTTTCATTTTACTTAGTTTTGAAAAATTATACAATATATTTTTATTAAGAAATTATTGTTTTGATTTTATTTCTATTGATTTTGTCCTACAATTTAGTAACAAGTATATTTCAATATACTACTCTATGAGACCTTTTACTTATTTGAAAAGAAAAATAGAATTTTTTTAATCGGTTAAGAATTGCATAACATTTTATTAGAAGTGTAGGACTATACCATTTTTCTAGTTAAATTTACCTGAACCATCTCAAAGAAGTGGAGCATCTTATATATTCTCTAAAACAGCTGTAAACGTTAACTTCAATATTTTAAAAATTCTAGTGAATCCTTTTATATACATTTCAAATATGATTTCGTTGAAATAACTAGTAAAAGCAGTGGCTAAGTCGAAATTAATCAATCTTTTTATGGAATAATTCCTGAAATTGTTTTATATCTTGGCATGTTATTAAGAAATTTCTAACAATTTGGGATTTTATGATAAGCATGTCCATTTTTTTTCCATATATAATTTGTAGCAATCAGGTGTTTAAATCTCATATAATAAAATAAATAACCACTTTAGAAGAAATTCCATATTTGATAAACACGTGTACATATTTGATCTTCCATATGTATCTTCAATGTTACATATTTGTAATATGGATAACTGCAACCATAGTAGAAAGCTAACCTAAATGGGTAGAAATATAGAGAAAATTAAATATAATAATAAAAGAGACCTTTGATTTCATTTATTGATTCTCAAAATAATATATTATATCTTAATATATAAAACTATAAATATATATTAGCATTACTATAAATTATTTCATTTTATTTTGGACGTGAAAATGATATAATCTCGATCGCACGATATAATGAATGACGATATGAAAACTTGTTATTTATCTCTATATTTTTTAAAATCAAGGTGAAAAGTGACATTGATCATGTGTTTGATCTCTAACAACTGCATTTTTTGTATTTTTCAAAATCGTACTACTTTTTATTTTGATTTTTAATAATAACTGAAAGGTAAAGTCTTGTATACAAAATTTTAGTTTTAACTATCTTTTCTCTGTTTTAATATGCAAAACATCAAGTTTATTAACAAAATCTAAATCTTGCTCATCATCATCAACAACAACACCAATATCAACAACAAAAACAAAATCAATAGAATCCTTAAAATGGCCTCTTATTAATAATGTGAAAAAATAATTTAAAAGAATAAAATTAAGAGGTAATGATATAAATAAAATAACATTAATAATTTATTAATATTATAAAACTATTTATAATTTGATATATAACTTTTTAAAAGAAAAATATAATAAAAATTAGAAAGAGTATAATTTTTAATTTTTACTCTGCCGCTTTTGCTTTAAATTGCTTTCATTTTACTTAGTTTTGAAAAATTATACAATATATTTTTATTAAGAAATTATTGTTTTGATTTTATTTCTATTGATTTTGTCCTACAATTTAGTAACAAGTATATTTCAATATACTACTCTATGAGACCTTTTACTTATTTGAAAAGAAAAATAGAATTTTTTTAATCGGTTAAGAATTGCATAACATTTTATTAGAAGTGTAGGACTATACCATTTTTCTAGTTAAATTTACCTGAACCATCTCAAAGAAGTGGAGCATCTTATATATTCTCTAAAACAGCTGTAAACGTTAACTTCAATATTTTAAAAATTCTAGTGAATCCTTTTATATACATTTCAAATATGATTTCGTTGAAATAACTAGTAAAAGCAGTGCCTAAGTCAAAATTAATCAATCTTTTTATGGAATAATTCCTGAAATTGTTTTATATCTTGGCATGTTATTAAGAAATTTCTAACAATTTGGGATTTTATGATAAGCATGTCCATTTTTTTTCCATATATAATTTGTAGCAATCAGGTGTTTAAATCTCATATAATAAAATAAATAACCACTTTAGAAGAAATTCCATATTTGATAAACACGTGTACATATTTGATCTTCCATATGTATCTTCAATGTTACATATTTGTAATATGGATAACTGCAACCATAGTAGAAAGCTAACCTAAATGGGTAGAAATATAGAGAAAATTAAATATAATAATAAAAGAGACCTTTGATTTCATTTATTGATTCTCAAAATAATATATTATATCTTAATATATAAAACTATAAATATATATATTAGCATTACTATAAATTATTTCATTTTATTTTGGACGTGAAAATGATATAATCTCGATCGCACGATATAATGAATGACGATAAGAAAACTTGTTATTTATCTCTATATTTTTTAAAATCAAGGTGAAAAGTGACATTGATCATGTGTTTGATCTCTAACAACTTCATTTTTTGTATTTTTCAAAATCGTACTACTTTTTATTTTGATTTTTAATAATAACTGAAAGGTAAAGTCTTGTATACAAAATTTTAGTTTTAACTATCTTTTCTCCGTTTTAATCTGCAAAACATCAAGTTTATTAACAAAATCTAAATCTTGCTCATCATCATCAACAACAACACCAATATCAACAACAAAAACAAAATCAATAGAATCCTTAAAATGGCCTCTTATTAATAATGTGAAAAAATAATTTAAAAGAATAAAATTAAGAGGTAATGATATAAATAAAATAACATTAATAATTTATTAATATTATAAAACTATTTATAATTTGATATATAACTTTTTAAAAGAGAAATATAATAAAAATTAGAAAGAGTATAATTTTTAATTTTTAATTTTTACTCTGCCGCTTTTGCTTTAAATTGCTTTCGTTTTACTTAGTTTTGAAAAATTATACAATATATTTTTATTAAGAAATTATTGTTTTGATTTTATTTCTATTGATTTTGTCCTACAATTTAGTAACAAGTATATTTCAATATACTACTCTATGAGACCTTTTACTTATTTGAAAAGAAAAATAGAATTTTTTTAATCGGTTAAGAATTGCATAACATTTTATTAGAAGTGTAGGACTATACCATTTTTCTAGTTAAATTTACCTGAACCATCTCAAAGAAGTGGAGCATCTTATATATTCTCTAAAACAGCTGTAAACGTTAACTTCAATATTTTAAAAATTCTAGTGAATCCTTTTATATACATTTCAAATATGATTTCGTTGAAATAACTAGTAAAAGCAGTGCCTAAGTCAAAATTAATCAATCTTTTTATGGAATAATTCCTGAAATTGTTTTATATCTTGGCATGTTATTAAGAAATTTCTAACAATTTGGGATTTTATGATAAGCATGTCCATTTTTTTTTTCATATATAATTTGTAGCAATCAGGTGTTTAAATCTCATATAATAAAATAAATAACCACTTTAGAAGAAATTCCATATTTGATAAACACGTGTACATATTTGATCTTCCATATGTATCTTTAATGTTACATATTTGTAATATGGATAACTGCAACCATAGTAGAAAGCTAACCTAAATGGGTAGAAATATAGAGAAAATTAAATATAATAATAAAAGAGACCTTTGATTTCATTTATTGATTCTCAAAATAATATATTATATCTTAATATATAAAACTATAAATATATATTAGCATTACTATAAATTATTTCATTTTATTTTGGACGTGAAAATGATATAATCTCGATCGCACGATATAATGAATGACGATATGAAAACTTGTTATTTATCTCTATATTTTTTAAAATCAAGGTGAAAGGTGACATTGATCATGTGTTTGATCTCTAACAACTGCATTTTTTGTATTTTTCAAAATCGTACTACTTTTTATTTTGATTTTTAATAATAACTGAAAGGTAAAGTCTTGTATACAAAATTTTAGTTTTAACTATCTTTTCTCCGTTTTAATATGCAAAACATCAAGTTTATTAACAAAATCTAAATATTGCTCATCATCATCAACAACAACACCAATATCAACAACAAAAACAAAATCAATAGAATCCTTAAAATGGCCTCTTATTAATAATGTGAAAAAATAATTTAAAAGAATAAAATTAAGAGGTAATGATATAAATAAAATAACATTAATAATTTATTAATATTATAAAACTATTTATAATTTGATATATAACTTTTTAAAAGAGAAATATAATAAAAATTAGAAAGAGTATAATTTTTAATTTTTAATTTTTACTCTGCCGCTTTTGCTTTAAATTGCTTTCATTTTACTTAGTTTTGAAAAATTATACAATATACTTTTATTAAGAAATTATTGTTTTGATTTTATTTCTATTGATTTTGTCCTACAATTTAGTAACAAGTATATTTCAATATACTACTCTATGAGACCTTTTACTTATTTGAAAAGAAAAATAGAATTTTTTTAATCGGTTAAGAATTGCATAACATTTTATTAGAAGTGTAGGACTATACCATTTTTCTAGTTAAATTTACCTGAACCATCTCAAAGAAGTGGAGCATCTTATATATTCTCTAAAACAGCTGTAAACGTTAACTTCAATATTTTAAAAATTCTAGTGAATCCTTTTATATACATTTCAAATATGATTTCGTTGAAATAACTAGTAAAAGCAGTGCCTAAGTCGAAATTAATCAATCTTTTTATGGAATAATTCCTGAAATTGTTTTATATCTTGGCATGTTATTAAGAAATTTCTAACAATTTGGGATTTTATGATAAGCATGTCCATTTTTTTTCCATATATAATTTGTAGCAATCAGGTGTTTAAATCTCATATAATAAAATAAATAACCACTTTAGAAGAAATTCCATATTTGATAAACACGTGTACATATTTGATCTTCCATATGTATCTTCAATGTTACATATTTGTAATATGGATAACTGCAACCATAGTAGAAAGCTAACCTAAATGGGTAGAAATATAGAGATAATTAAATATAATAATAAAAGAGACCTTTGATTTCATTTATTGATTCTCAAAATAATATATTATATCTTAATATATAAAACTATAAATATATATTAGCATTACTATAAATTATTTCATTTTATTTTGGACGTGAAAATGATATAATCTCGATCGCACGATATAATGAATGACGATATGAAAACTTGTTATTTATCTCTATATTTTTTAAAATCAAGGTGAAAAGTGACATTGATCATGTGTTTGATCTCTAACAACTGCATTTTTTGTATTTTTCAAAATCGTACTACTTTTTATTTTGATTTTTAATAATAACTGAAAGGTAAAGTCTTGTATACAAAATTTTAGTTTTAACTATCTTTTCTCCGTTTTAATATGCAAAACATCAAGTTTATTAACAAACTCTAAATCTTGCTCATCATCATCAACAACAACACCAATATCAACAACAAAAACAAAATCAATAGAATCCTTAAAATGGCCTCTTATTAATAATGTGAAAAAATAATTTAAAAGAATAAAATTAAGAGGTAATGATATAAATAAAATAACATTAATAATTTATTAATATTATAAAACTATTTATAATTTGATATATAACTTTTTAAAAGAGAAATATAATAAAAATTAGAAAGAGTATAATTTTTAATTTTTAATTTTTACTCTGCCGCTTTTGCTTTAAATTGCTTTCATTTTACTTAGTTTTGAAAAATTATACAATATATTTTTATTAAGAAATTATTGTTTTGATTTTATTTCTATTGATTTTGTCCTACAATTTAGTAACAAGTATATTTCAATATACTACTCTATGAGACCTTTTACTTATTTGAAAAGAAAAATAGAATTTTTTTAATCGGTTAAGAATTGCATAACATTTTATTAGAAGTGTAGGACTATACCATTTTTCTAGTTAAATTTACCTGAACCATCTCAAAGAAATGGAGCATCTTATATATTCTCTAAAACAGCTGTAAACGTTAACTTCAATATTTTAAAAATTCTAGTGAATCCTTTTATATACATTTCAAATATGATTTCGTTGAAATAACTAGTAAAAGCAGTGCCTAAGTCGAAATTAATCAATCTTTTTATGGAATAATTCCTGAAATTGTTTTATATCTTGGCATGTTATTAAGAAATTTCTAACAATTTGGGATTTTATGATAAGCATGTCCATTTTTTTTCCATATATAATTTGTAGCAATCAGGTGTTTAAATCTCATATAATAAAATAAATAACCACTTTAGAAGAAATTCCATATTTGATAAACACGTGTACATATTTGATCTTCCATATGTATCTTCAATGTTACATATTTGTAATATGGATAACTGCAACCATAGTAGAAAGCTAACCTAAATGGGTAGAAATATAGAGAAAATTAAATATAATAATAAAAGAGACCTTTGATTTCATTTATTGATTCTCAAAATAATATATTATATCTTAATATATAAAACTATAAATATATATTAGCATTACTATAAATTATTTCATTTTATTTTGGACGTGAAAATGATATAATCTCGATCGCACGATATAATGAATGACGATATGAAAACTTGTTATTTATCTCTATATTTTTTAAAATCAAGGTGAAAAGTGACATTGATCATGTGTTTGATCTCTAACAACTGCATTTTTTGTATTTTTCAAAATCGTACTACTTTTTATTTTGATTTTTAATAATAACTGAAAGGTAAAGTCTTGTATACAAAATTTTAGTTTTAACTATCTTTTCTCCGTTTTAATATGCAAAACATCAAGTTTATTAACAAAATCTAAATCTTGCTCATCATCATCAACAACAACACCAATATCAACAACAAAAACAAAATCAATAGAATCCTTAAAATGGCCTCTTATTAATAATGTGAAAAAATAATTTAAAAGAATAAAATTAAGAGGTAATGATATAAATAAAATAACATTAATAATTTATTAATATTATAAAACTATTTATAATTTGATATATAACTTTTTAAAAGAGAAATATAATAAAAATTAGAAAGAGTATAATTTTTAATTTTTAATTTTTACTCTGCCGCTTTTGCTTTAAATTGCTTTCATTTTACTTAGTTTTGAAAAATTATACAATATATTTTTATTAAGAAATTATTGTTTTGATTTTATTTCTATTGATTTTGTCCTACAATTTAGTAACAAGTATATTTCAATATACTACTCTATGAGACCTTTTACTTATTTGAAAAGAAAAATAGAATTTTTTTAATCGGTTAAGAATTGCATAACATTTTATTAGAAGTGTAGGACTATACCATTTTTCTAGTTAAATTTACCTGAACCATCTCAAAGAAGTGGAGCATCTTATATATTCTCTAAAACAGCTGTAAACGTTAACTTCAATATTTTAAAAATTCTAGTGAATCCTTTTATATACATTTCAAATATGATTTCGTTGAAATAACTATTAAAAGCAGTGCCTAAGTCGAAATTAATCAATCTTTTTATGGAATAATTCCTGAAATTGTTTTATATCTTGGCATGTTATTAAGAAATTTCTAACAATTTGGGATTTTATGATAAGCATGTCCATTTTTTTTCCATATATAATTTGTAGCAATCAGGTGTTTAAATCTCATATAATAAAATAAATAACCACTTTAGAAGAAATTCCATATTTGATAAACACGTGTACATATTTGATCTTCCATATGTATCTTCAATGTTACATATTTGTAATATGGATAACTGCAACCATAGTAGAAAGCTAACCTAAATGGGTAGAAATATAGAGAAAATTAAATATAATAATAAAAGAGACCTTTGATTTCATTTATTGATTCTCAAAATAATATATTATATCTTAATATATAAAACTATAAATATATATTAGCATTACTATAAATTATTTCATTTTATTTTGGACGTGAAAATGATATAATCTCGATCGCACGATATAATGAATGACGATATGAAAACTTGTTATTTATCTCTATATTTTTTAAAATCAAGGTGAAAAGTGACATTGATCATGTGTTTGATCTCTAACAACTGCATTTTTTGTATTTTTCAAAATCGTACTACTTTTTATTTTGATTTTTAATAATAACTGAAAGGTAAAGTCTTGTATACAAAATTTTAGTTTTAACTATCTTTTCTCCGTTTTAATATGCAAAACATCAAGTTTATTAACAAAATCTAAATCTTGCTCATCATCATCAACAACAACACCAATATCAACAACAAAAACAAAATCAATAGAATCCTTAAAATGGCCTCTTATTAATAATGTGAAAAAATAATTTAAAAGAATAAAATTAAGAGGTAATGATATAAATAAAATAACATTAATAATTTATTAATATTATAAAACTATTTATAATTTGATATATAACTTTTTAAAAGAGAAATATAATAAAAATTAGAAAGAGTATAATTTTTAATTTTTAATTTTTACTCTGCCGCTTTTGCTTTAAATTGCTTTCATTTTACTTAGTTTTGAAAAATTATACAATATATTTTTATTAAGAAATTATTGTTTTGATTTTATTTCTATTGATTTTGTCCTACAATTTAGTAACAAGTATATTTCAATATACTACTCTATGAGACCTTTTACTTATTTGAAAAGAAAAATAGAATTTTTTTAATCGGTTAAGAATTGCATAACATTTTATTAGAAGTGTAGGACTATACCATTTTTCTAATTAAATTTACCTGAACCATCTCAAAGAAGTGGAGCATCTTATATATTCTCTAAAACAGCTGTAAACGTTAACTTCAATATTTTAAAAATTCTAGTGAATCCTTTTATATACATTTCAAATATGATTTCGTTGAAATAACTAGTAAAAGCAGTGCCTAAGTCAAAATTAATCAATCTTTTTATGGAATAATTCCTGAAATTGTTTTATATCTTGGCATGTTATTAAGAAATTTCTAACAATTTGGGATTTTATGATAAGCATGTCCATTTTTTTTCCATATATAATTTGTAGCAATCAGGTGTTTAAATCTCATATAATAAAATAAATAACCACTTTAGAAGAAATTCCATATTTGATAAACACGTGTACATATTTGATCTTCCATATGTATCTTCAATGTTACATATTTGTAATATGGATAACTGCAACCATAGTAGAAAGCTAACCTAAATGGGTAGAAATATAGAGAAAATTAAATATAATAATAAAAGAGACCTTTGATTTCATTTATTGATTCTCAAAATAATATATTATATCTTAATATATAAAACTATAAATATATATTAGCATTACTATAAATTATTTCATTTTATTTTGGACGTGAAAATGATATAATCTCGATCGCACGATATAATGAATGACGATTTGAAAACTTGTTATTTATCTCTATATTTTTTAAAATCAAGGTGAAAAGTGACATTGATCATGTGTTTGATCTCTAACAACTTCATTTTTTGTATTTTTCAAAATCGTACTACTTTTTATTTTGATTTTTAATAATAACTGAAAGGTAAAGTCTTGTATACAAAATTTTAGTTTTAACTATCTTTTCTCCGTTTTAATCTGCAAAACATCAAGTTTATTAACAAAATCTAAATCTTGCTCATCATCATCAACAACAACACCAATATCAACAACAAAAACAAAATCAATAGAATCCTTAAAATGGCCTCTTATTAATAATGTGAAAAAATAATTTAAAAGAATAAAATTAAGAGGTAATGATATAAATAAAATAACATTAATAATTTATTAATATTATAAAACTATTTATAATTTGATATATAACTTTTTAAAAGAGAAATATAATAAAAATTAGAAAGAGTATAATTTTTAATTTTTAATTTTTACTCTGCCGCTTTTGCTTTAAATTGCTTTCATTTTACTTAGTTTTGAAAAATTATACAATATATTTTTATTAAGAAATTATTGTTTTGATTTTATTTCTATTGATTTTGTCCTACAATTTAGTAACAAGTATATTTTAATATACTACTCTATGAGACCTTTTACTTATTTGAAAAGAAAAATAGAATTTTTTTAATCGGTTAAGAATTGCATAACATTTTATTAGAAGTGTAGGACTATACCATTTTTCTAGTTAAATTTACCTGAACCATCTCAAAGAAATGGAGCATCTTATATATTCTCTAAAACAGCTGTAAACGTTAACTTCAATATTTTAAAAATTCTAGTGAATCCTTTTATATACATTTCAAATATGATTTCGTTGAAATAACTAGTAAAAGCAGTGCCTAAGTCGAAATTAATCAATCTTTTTATGGAATAATTCCTGAAATTGTTTTATATCTTGGCATGTTATTAAGAAATTTCTAACAATTTGGGATTTTATGATAAGCATGTCCATTTTTTTTCCATATATAATTTGTAGCAATCAGGTGTTTAAATCTCATATAATAAAATAAATAACCACTTTAGAAGAAATTCCATATTTGATAAACACGTGTACATATTTGATCTTCCATATGTATCTTCAATGTTACATATTTGTAATATGGATAACTGCAACCATAGTAGAAAGCTAACCTAAATGGGTAGAAATATAGAGATAATTAAATATAATAATAAAAGAGACCTTTGATTTCATTTATTGATTCTCAAAATAATATATTATATCTTAATATATAAAACTATAAATATATATTAGCATTACTATAAATTATTTCATTTTATTTTGGACGTGAAAATGATATAATCTCGATCGCACGATATAATGAATGACGATATGAAAACTTGTTATTTATCTCTATATTTTTTAAAATCAAGGTGAAAAGTGACATTGATCATGTGTTTGATCTCTAACAACTGCATTTTTTGTATTTTTCAAAATCGTACTACTTTTTATTTTGATTTTTAATAATAACTGAAAGGTAAAGTCTTGTATACAAAATTTTAGTTTTAACTATCTTTTCTCCGTTTTAATATGCAAAACATCAAGTTTATTAACAAACTCTAAATCTTGCTCATCATCATCAACAACAACACCAATATCAACAACAAAAACAAAATCAATAGAATCCTTAAAATGGCCTCTTATTAATAATGTGAAAAAATAATTTAAAAGAATAAAATTAAGAGGTAATGATATAAATAAAATAACATTAATAATTTATTAATATTATAAAACTATTTATAATTTGATATATAACTTTTTAAAAGAGAAATATAATAAAAATTAGAAAGAGTATAATTTTTAATTTTTAATTTTTACTCTGCCGCTTTTGCTTTAAATTGCTTTCATTTTACTTAGTTTTGAAAAATTATACAATATATTTTTATTAAGAAATTATTGTTTTGATTTTATTTCTATTGATTTTGTCCTACAATTTAGTAACAAGTATATTTCAATATACTACTCTATGAGACCTTTTACTTATTTGAAAAGAAAAATAGAATTTTTTTAATCGGTTAAGAATTGCATAACATTTTATTAGAAGTGTAGGACTATACCATTTTTCTAGTTAAATTTACCTGAACCATCTCAAAGAAATGGAGCATCTTATATATTCTCTAAAACAGCTGTAAACGTTAACTTCAATATTTTAAAAATTCTAGTGAATCCTTTTATATACATTTCAAATATGATTTCGTTGAAATAACTAGTAAAAGCAGTGCCTAAGTCGAAATTAATCAATCTTTTTATGGAATAATTCCTGAAATTGTTTTATATCTTGGCATGTTATTAAGAAATTTCTAACAATTTGGGATTTTATGATAAGCATGTCCATTTTTTTTCCATATATAATTTGTAGCAATCAGGTGTTTAAATCTCATATAATAAAATAAATAACCACTTTAGAAGAAATTCCATATTTGATAAACACGTGTACATATTTGATCTTCCATATGTATCTTCAATGTTACATATTTGTAATATGGATAACTGCAACCATAGTAGAAAGCTAACCTAAATGGGTAGAAATATAGAGAAAATTAAATATAATAATAAAAGAGACCTTTGATTTCATTTATTGATTCTCAAAATAATATATTATATCTTAATATATAAAACTATAAATATATATTAGCATTACTATAAATTATTTCATTTTATTTTGGACGTGAAAATGATATAATCTCGATCGCACGATATAATGAATGACGATATGAAAACTTGTTATTTATCTCTATATTTTTTAAAATCAAGGTGAAAAGTGACATTGATCATGTGTTTGATCTCTAACAACTGCATTTTTTGTATTTTTCAAAATCGTACTACTTTTTATTTTGATTTTTAATAATAACTGAAAGGTAAAGTCTTGTATACAAAATTTTAGTTTTAACTATCTTTTCTCCGTTTTAATATGCAAAACATCAAGTTTATTAACAAAATCTAAATCTTGCTCATCATCATCAACAACAACACCAATATCAACAACAAAAACAAAATCAATAGAATCCTTAAAATGGCCTCTTATTAATAATGTGAAAAAATAATTTAAAAGAATAAAATTAAGAGGTAATGATATAAATAAAATAACATTAATAATTTATTAATATTATAAAACTATTTATAATTTGATATATAACTTTTTAAAAGAGAAATATAATAAAAATTAGAAAGAGTATAATTTTTAATTTTTAATTTTTACTCTGCCGCTTTTGCTTTAAATTGCTTTCATTTTACTTAGTTTTGAAAAATTATACAATATATTTTTATTAAGAAATTATTGTTTTGATTTTATTTCTATTGATTTTGTCCTACAATTTAGTAACAAGTATATTTCAATATACTACTCTATGAGACCTTTTACTTATTTGAAAAGAAAAATAGAATTTTTTTAATCGGTTAAGAATTGCATAACATTTTATTAGAAGTGTAGGACTATACCATTTTTCTAGTTAAATTTACCTGAACCATCTCAAAGAAGTGGAGCATCTTATATATTCTCTAAAACAGCTGTAAACGTTAACTTCAATATTTTAAAAATTCTAGTGAATCCTTTTATATACATTTCAAATATGATTTCGTTGAAATAACTATTAAAAGCAGTGCCTAAGTCGAAATTAATCAATCTTTTTATGGAATAATTCCTGAAATTGTTTTATATCTTGGCATGTTATTAAGAAATTTCTAACAATTTGGGATTTTATGATAAGCATGTCCATTTTTTTTCCATATATAATTTGTAGCAATCAGGTGTTTAAATCTCATATAATAAAATAAATAACCACTTTAGAAGAAATTCCATATTTGATAAACACGTGTACATATTTGATCTTCCATATGTATCTTCAATGTTACATATTTGTAATATGGATAACTGCAACCATAGTAGAAAGCTAACCTAAATGGGTAGAAATATAGAGAAAATTAAATATAATAATAAAAGAGACCTTTGATTTCATTTATTGATTCTCAAA
The DNA here is from genome assembly GCA_948472305.1 of Vicia faba. Classification (NCBI taxonomy): domain Eukaryota; kingdom Viridiplantae; phylum Streptophyta; class Magnoliopsida; order Fabales; family Fabaceae; genus Vicia; species Vicia faba. The sequence continues at coordinate 3,374 of CATIWC010003470.1, read as the reverse complement.
ATAATATATTATATCTTAATATATAAAACTATAAATATATATTAGCATTACTATAAATTATTTCATTTTATTTTGGACGTGAAAATGATATAATCTCGATCGCACGATATAATGAATGACGATATGAAAACTTGTTATTTATCTCTATATTTTTTAAAATCAAGGTGAAAAGTGACATTGATCATGTGTTTGATCTCTAACAACTGCATTTTTTGTATTTTTCAAAATCGTACTACTTTTTATTTTGATTTTTAATAATAACTGAAAGGTAAAGTCTTGTATACAAAATTTTAGTTTTAACTATCTTTTCTCCGTTTTAATATGCAAAACATCAAGTTTATTAACAAAATCTAAATCTTGCTCATCATCATCAACAACAACACCAATATCAACAACAAAAACAAAATCAATAGAATCCTTAAAATGGCCTCTTATTAATAATGTGAAAAAATAATTTAAAAGAATAAAATTAAGAGGTAATGATATAAATAAAATAACATTAATAATTTATTAATATTATAAAACTATTTATAATTTGATATATAACTTTTTAAAAGAGAAATATAATAAAAATTAGAAAGAGTATAATTTTTAATTTTTAATTTTTACTCTGCCGCTTTTGCTTTAAATTGCTTTCATTTTACTTAGTTTTGAAAAATTATACAATATATTTTTATTAAGAAATTATTGTTTTGATTTTATTTCTATTGATTTTGTCCTACAATTTAGTAACAAGTATATTTCAATATACTACTCTATGAGACCTTTTACTTATTTGAAAAGAAAAATAGAATTTTTTTAATCGGTTAAGAATTGCATAACATTTTATTAGAAGTGTAGGACTATACCATTTTTCTAATTAAATTTACCTGAACCATCTCAAAGAAGTGGAGCATCTTATATATTCTCTAAAACAGCTGTAAACGTTAACTTCAATATTTTAAAAATTCTAGTGAATCCTTTTATATACATTTCAAATATGATTTCGTTGAAATAACTAGTAAAAGCAGTGCCTAAGTCAAAATTAATCAATCTTTTTATGGAATAATTCCTGAAATTGTTTTATATCTTGGCATGTTATTAAGAAATTTCTAACAATTTGGGATTTTATGATAAGCATGTCCATTTTTTTTCCATATATAATTTGTAGCAATCAGGTGTTTAAATCTCATATAATAAAATAAATAACCACTTTAGAAGAAATTCCATATTTGATAAACACGTGTACATATTTGATCTTCATATGTATCTTCAATGTTACATATTTGTAATATGGATAACTGCAACCATAGTAGAAAGCTAACCTAAATGGGTAGAAATATAGAGAAAATTAAATATAATAATAAAAGAGACCTTTGATTTCATTTATTGATTCTCAAAATAATATATTATATCTTAATATATAAAACTATAAATATATATTAGCATTTTACTATAAATTATTTCATTTTATTTTGGACGTGAAAATGATATAATCTCGATCGCACGATATAATGAATGACGATATGAAAACTTGTTATTTATCTCTATATTTTTTAAAATCAAGGTGAAAAGTGACATTGATCATGTGTTTGATCTCTAACAACTTCATTTTTTGTATTTTTCAAAATCGTACTACTTTTTATTTTGATTTTTAATAATAACTGAAAGGTAAAGTCTTGTATACAAAATTTTAGTTTTAACTATCTTTTCTCCGTTTTAATCTGCAAAACATCAAGTTTATAACAAAATCTAAATCTTGCTCATCATCATCAACAACAACACCAATATCAACAACAAAAACAAAATCAATAGAATCCTTAAAATGGCCTCTTATTAATAATGTGAAAAAATAATTTAAAAGAATAAAATTAAGAGGTAATGATATAAATAAAATAACATTAATAATTTATTAATATTATAAAACTATTTATAATTTGATATATAACTTTTTAAAAGAGAAATATAATAAAAATTAGAAAGAGTATAATTTTTAATTTTTAATTTTTACTCTGCCGCTTTTGCTTTAAATTGCTTTCGTTTTACTTAGTTTTGAAAAATTATACAATATATTTTTATTAAGAAATTATTGTTTTGATTTTATTTCTATTGATTTTGTCCTACAATTTAGTAACAAGTATATTTCAATATACTACTCTATGAGACCTTTTACTTATTTGAAAAGAAAAATAGAATTTTTTTAATCGGTTAAGAATTGCATAACATTTTATTAGAAGTGTAGGACTATACCATTTTTCTAGTTAAATTTACCTGAACCATCTCAAAGAAGTGGAGCATCTTATATATTCTCTAAAACAGCTGTAAACGTTAACTTCAATATTTTAAAAATTCTAGTGAATCCTTTTATATACATTTCAAATATGATTTCGTTGAAATAACTAGTAAAAAGACAGTGCCTAAGTCAAAATTAATCAATCTTTTTATGGAATAATTCCTGAAATTGTTTTATATCTTGGCATGTTATTAAGAAATTTCTAACAATTTGGGATTTTATGATAAGCATGTCCATTTTTTTTTTCATATATAATTTGTAGCAATCAGGTGTTTAAATCTCATATAATAAAATAAATAACCACTTTAGAAGAAATTCCATATTTGATAAACACGTGTACATATTTGATCTTCCATATGTATCTTCAATGTTACATATTTGTAATATGGATAACTGCAACCATAGTAGAAAGCTAACCTAAATGGGTAGAAATATAGAGAAAATTAAATATAATAATAAAAGAGACCTTTGATTTCATTTATTGATTCTCAAAATAATATATTATATCTTAATATATAAAACTATAAATATATATTAGCATTACTATAAATTATTTCATTTTATTTTGGACGTGAAAATGATATAATCTCGATCGCACGATATAATGAATGACGATATGAAAACTTGTTATTTATCTCTATATTTTTTAAAATCAAGGTGAAAGGTGACATTGATCATGTGTTTGATCTCTAACAACTGCATTTTTTGTATTTTTCAAAATCGTACTACTTTTTATTTTGATTTTTAATAATAACTGAAAGGTAAAGTCTTGTATACAAAATTTTAGTTTTAACTATCTTTTCTCCGTTTTAATATGCAAAACATCAAGTTTATTAACAAAATCTAAATCTTGCTCATCATCATCAACAACAACACCAATATCAACAACAAAAACAAAATCAATAGAATCCTTAAAATGGCCTCTTATTAATAATGTGAAAAAATAATTTAAAAGAATAAAATTAAGAGGTAATGATATAAATAAAATAACATTAATAATTTATTAATATTATAAAACTATTTATAATTTGATATATAACTTTTTAAAAGAGAAATATAATAAAAATTAGAAAGAGTATAATTTTTAATTTTTAATTTTTTA
>CATIWC010003469.1:0-72570 GCA_948472305.1 Vicia faba | reverse complement strand
ATATTTTTTTATTATTTTAGAGTCAAAATATTATAAAAATATAATTCATAATATTATCAAGATATTATTTTAGAGTCATTTTGTATATTCATAAAAATATAAAATTTACAATATAAAATTTAGAGTGTTATTTAATTTGTTGATCAAAGTATGATAATGAGTAAATTAAAATTAAATGATATTTAAAATTTTATATTATGGTAATAAAGTTTTTTCAATAATAAAAAAAATAATTTTTTAAGTTATTCTAAAATTTTGATAGTTTTTATAAAAATATTGAAAAATTAATATTCGTGAATTTTATAAAAAATGAGTAATTTTCATAGATTTATTTTAATAATATTAATTGACTAAATTTATCTGATTTATACGTTAAATCAATTAAATCGAACTTTTTTAAAATTAAAATTTTATCGGTCAAAATTTGACATTAATAATAAAACTATAATTACATTGAATTTAAATTTTTGGCTTAATTTCTACTTAAATTGATCTATTTATAGTAGGGTAGTCATAATTTATAGTTGTTTGATTTAAATGAATAATTTTGAAATTAAATAATAAATAATAATAATTTTTTATCCATCTAATCAAGATCAAATGATTAGTGATGGCTGCGTGATTGTGTGCTTAAATTGAATGCAGTAAACCAATATTCTTATAGTAGAATGTTCATGAATATCTTACCTCTAATGAAGGAGACCCGATTATGTAAAATTTAAACATTTTATTTTATGATTAAAATGGGGAGGGATAGTTCAGATGAAGAGTTCTTTTTTTGGAAAGATGAATTAATGGTCAATCAGGTGACAATCATTCAAGGTGTAATAATGGATGCTTTGAAGAAGATAGTTATAATCAATGTTTAAAACTTGTGTCCATTATCAATCCGATTAAGTTATTAAAACTTGTGTCGATTATCAATCCGATTAAGTTATTAGATTATTAGATTATTGATCAGATTTGTGAGCTATTGATCGGACTGTTTAACTTCTAATAATATAAAAATATAATATATATATTTTTTTGATAATATGATTTTTTTTTGTTAATATGTAGTATTATTCTATCGTATAATTATTTTTTTAATTTTATAAATTTATTATATTATTGTATTGTATAATTAATAATCATATTATTATATTATATGATTAATAATAAATAAATTTAATGAAAATTATATTAGGGAAAAATGTTGTAATTATAAAATATATAATTCTTTTCTCTTTGACCTAATTATAAATTTTATTTTTATAATTTTAACATTATTTAATTATTATAAATCTTTAATATAATTATAAATAAAAATAAATTTGGATTTTAAACCAAGACACTAAAACTTAAGAAAAATGAAAATAGACGGGCCAAAATTATAATTAAATTAGAAAAGAAACATAAAAAGATCAATATGATAGATCAAGAAATCCATTGGTTCACTGATCTAATTATTGAATTGGTCGGATCACACCAATTTTTATCAGGTCAATCGCAAATATGGTTCAATGATCTTACCAGACCACTCTTCCCTCTGATTCACGATCTAACCGATATGACCGGCCGAAACAATTCGGATTTTAAAACTATGGTTATAACGGATTGTTTGATAAGTCGGACTTGTACTCGATGAAAGCGGCTTATTTATGGCTTATTTGTTTATGTCTAGCCCTTTTGCCTTGCTTTTTTCCTTCTTATGTTGATATTGAAAGAGTTGCACTCCTAAAATTTTAACATTTTCTTGACAGATAATTAAATATATGATTCGTACTAAGGATAATATATTTAATCGTAAGTTAATTATTGGTCTAAAAAACATTTGATGTGTTGTGTTAGGGTGTAATTGAGTTTTTTTAGTCATTTTTTTTTTTGCCATTAAAATTATTAGACTACAATTTAATTTCTAACAACAATATTTTTTCATTTTTCATAATTTAGAAAGGACAAAACTAACATGTCTCAACATAAAACTAATAATAAATATTTGAAATTTGAATTTGGATTGATTGTAATAAATATTTGGCATATTCATTCTATCAATGTATTTATGTTGTTGCACTGAGATGAAACAGTTTTACATGTTGATCTGATATGAATTTTTTTCTTCAAGTGTTTTTTGTCACAATGGATCTAATGATGAGCTCTTGAACAACCTTCTAGATTTTTTTAATAGTAATTTGATGCTCAAGTTAGCTTCAACGGTAAGTGTGAGGTTTAGGTTTATAATAGTGTGTATTTTAAATTAATTTGCACTCTGCCTTTAATAGTGGGGGTTCTAGGATTTGAGGCCCTAGAACCTTCTACTAATCATAGTTGTCTCATGTGACATGTCTGAAATCCCTTATAGTGCTATTTGACGTACTCCAAGACCTTGTCATCTCTAATCAAATGTACTTCTATAGGCATATCCATCTCAAGATCTTAAAGTACTAGAACCTTCTTTCTGGATAGTTTCCCAAGGTGATGACGCTGGTGGATATTGTTGTATATGTGATACAAAAATTCTTGGGGGCTTGGTCACCCTCAATCTATTCTAGGATATGACCACTTTATGGACCTAAATCCCTTGAACCTCCTTTTAGTTATGGATATCATGAACTGCCTCATAGGACCATTAGATGGATATGATGGTTCAAATGTATGGGCCGATTATAGGTCTCTAGTGTTGTTAGAGCAGAATGGATTAGGCATATGACCAGACCAGAAACATAGCCCCCACGCCATGGTCCACTGAGTCAGGTTATGGTTTGTTTCAAAGTTTTTTCAAATTAGACTGTCTTTCATATTAATCAATACAATTATGATTTTAGATAGGTCTTAACTAGGAAGCCTGATTTAGGGTCCTAACCTCAATTTAGGTCGCCTAATTAAGGGAGATCATAATTACCTTTGTGCTCCCCTTGAGAGGTGAAAATTTTATTAATGCTTTTTTCCTTGGTAAGCGGTCGCGAGGTTGACATTTTTTGAATCTTTTATGTTGCATAAAGACATTTTATTAAGTACAAAGTAATTGTTGTAACCCGACCTGGGCTACTGTGAAGGATTTTGGCTAAAAAAACACTAAATTTTTTATAGGGACTAATATAGTCTATGTCTTTGCTTTTCCACTAAGTCTGAATATAAAATTATAGAGTTTGGATATAATGTTAATCAATTCAGATATAGGATCAGAGAGTCTTGGTGTTGAGCTCGTTTTTGGCTTACGAATGAAATGTGTCATAACTTATCCTTAACCCTCCATATTCTCCCTACCTGCCATATAACCGTTAGTTCTGATTCTAGGGGTCCAAGGTTGACAGGTTCATTTTATTGGCCTCTATAGAATATGAGGTGTGAAGATTACATCGCAGGGGATGAAATTTATTGTACTGTTTATGTGAAATTCTTTCATTGGTTCTTTTTCGTCTCATAGAGTCCTCCTGTGTTGGTTGTTTGATCAGACCCACTAGAAATCTCGGTCATTGGATCTTATCCATTGGTATTCTCTTAATTTATTATTTGGATTTTATAAAAAAATGTATTTCCTCTTACCTTTTATTTCTTTTAATATTTGAATCACCTTGATCCTTTGGTTTTCTTTCTCTCCAAATTTACCTAGTAAACTCCTTGAAGTCTACGGGTCCTCAAACCCTTTGGTTCTTTAGGAGTGTTATTGTTATAAATTTGTGTGAGTGGTGGTACCTACCTTCTAGGGTGGTGGTTTCTCCCTTATTAGGTGGTAGTATTGTTGTAGTGGGTGGAGTAAATCTTTTCTCGTGTGATAATTCTTTTAATGTTGCCCTTTTCCCTCACCTTCTTGTTCATTTTGGGAAATTTTGCTATGGAGTGTACAGGGAATAATTATCTTTCTACACGTTCGTATGATTTTAAATATGATGGGAGAATGGTGTTACTTTGTAATATTATGGGACTTGAGAGGTGTTATTGGTTGGCCTAGCTAAGGCCCAACTCATCTCAAATCCACTTCACTCGACCCATGGCATAAAATCAGCTCACACGAAAAAAGCAAGATTCACTCTCTAATCTCCACTTTTGACTATACTTTTCTTGAATCTTGAACTGACTTGAGCATTGGAATGTTAACCAAGGTCCATACGCGCCTCCATAATGGAGAACATCATACCTGGTTCAAGATACTCAGTTCACCAACGGCATCACGATTTCTGGTTCTTAGGGATAAACATCTACACAAACTTTGCCATGGGAATATGAAAACTTTCTAAGGATAAACACAAAACAAAGCTTTCTTAAGGAAAAAACAATCATGTTGGCCAATACCAGGATAAGAAAGCCTATGAGACATGAACACCATAATCCAAATCATAACAACATGCCAGAAAAAACAATTTGTTGGAGGGTAACTGTCGTAACCGACAAAAAATACGAGTCACCATCACTACTTTTTGTCCTAAGGAAGGGAAATAATGGGTAACCTTAATTGTTTAGAGATTCTAAGTTCGTGAGTTGGTTAGATGAAGGGAAGGTGTTAGGCACTCTTCATCTCCCTTGTTCTAAGGGGCATCCCATTTTAGATTTCAGGGTAGATCGAGAATTTTTATTTAAGGCATGCTATTATTATGTATACAAGAAAAGATTTAAGTTTTTATTTAAGGGACTCTCCTTGGTTTTAACCGCGTTCCTACGTATCCTCTCCTGAAGAATCAGAGTCTAATTTCGTAGTTTGTATGGTTTGCTTAGTTTTTTTATAGGATTGTGTAAATGCTTTCGAATGATTCTTTAAAATTCGTCCGGAGGTTTGAAAATTATGTAGTCGTAGACGTAGTTCGAAGTTTAATTTGAAAGTAAATCCATAATATTTTTCTTAAATAATATTGAATTTGAATTAAGTTATTAGAAAATAAATTTGAGGTTTGATTGATTTTCTATTTTGAATGTATGGTGTAATTTCAAAATATGCTTGAATGATATTGAAATTAGTAAAAAAAGTGTTTAATGAATAAAATAAAAAGAAGGTTAGTATTTTTAGAAAAATAATTAATAATAATTATAAATATTACATTTATTTATAAAAAATAAACCATATATTTATAATAATAAGAAAAAGTTATTTTAATGCAAATGAGTAAAAATTGATAGAGAGAAAAAATGATCTAAATAAATAAATGAATGTAATCAATAAATAAATGGATTAAATAAATAAATTAAATAAATAAATTAAGTAAATAAATTAAATAAATAAACTAAGTAAATAAATTAAATAAATTATTTTTTAAGCAGGGGTGTATTTTTTTATTCAAGTAAGTATTGCTGGGGGTGTCAAGAGTAAGGGCTTAAGCCCATGAATTTGTTTTGATCTAGTTATGGGGGGGGGGGGGGTTAATTGCAGTTGAGGGAGTAATTTGGAGGGTGTTGTTAGCATTGGGCTTGGCCTAGGGTGAGATATTATATTCGCTAGACATTGTGAAGGTGAGTGCAAAATGTTATGGTGAGGCAGAGAGATTGGGAACATTTGATTTCAATCAAAGGGCCCTTAGGAGTTAATCCTAGAGCATTAATCGAAAGTAAGACAAACATATGGCTTAGATTAAATATTGACCAAGGGAGTATGTTATGGCGCGTGTACAGAGTGACAAAGCGATTATATATTCGCTTCCCTTTACAATTTTCCATTTTTATTTCTCCGTCACTTTCTAGCCATTCCCTCCCTCTCATTATCAAACCTTGGAGAGAGAAGCTCTCACTTCTCTCTAAATTTCCTCCACCAGAAACCGCTACTGTCGTGCCATCCGCCTTGAACCACCGCCAATTCTCTAGATTTTTGATTGAAGATCAACTAGAAGCTTCAAACCAACCGAGATCTTCATCCCCAAACCTAAGAACCATAGTTCCTCGTCGTGGGCGGCCGTCAAGGTCATCTTGGATGCAAGTCTGCCAAAGACTTCATCTGTTTCTGGAAACTAAACATGAACCCTAACCCAAAACCTTATAACCCTAGGTAGAACCCTAAGAATCCTAGAAATTTGTAACCCTAACCCCATAAACCCTGACCCTAATTAGGAAGAAACATAACCCTAGTTTTCCATAAATCCAAACAATCGGTCATTCGACAAGATTAAGCTAAGTGATTTATCTCTCCTATCGTGAATCTTGAAGTCCTTTTTCTTTAATTCCTTCTATGTTTCCTCTTCTGATATCCCTTTTAATTCTTCTATTTTACAGGTTTTAGAGGAGGCGCAATCAAGATTTAGAGGCTTAGGGCTTCAAAGGATCACCAATCTTCTTCCAGAATTTTTTGTCCCTTTCTCTTAGTCTTAGGGCTTTCTTATATAGTTTGAGGATTAGTTTAGATTAGGAAATTATTAGGGTTCGTTTTATTAGAACAATATTTGGTTCTACAATACTATATCCGAGGTTTGATAATAACAAATGAGTATGTTGGTATGAGCAATTTTGATACTATAATGTTTGTTATTTTTGAGTATTTAACAAATAGGTTCTGCTTCTGATGGATGGCATGGCCAAGACATTATAAGAGAATTAATTCCGCTTTTGCACTACACAAGTTCTGATGAACAATAGCAAGACACTCCAGAAGCTTCTGATGTGTAGGCTCTTATGTTTGTCTAAAGAATAAGTCAGAAGATCTAAAGACAAAAGTTCTAATTAGGTCTAGATGCTGAAGACTCGTTCTTCTAAAGACAAAGTGTTATAGAGAAATAAGTCAGAAGATCTGAAGACAAAATTTCTACTTAAGTTCAGATGTTAAAGACTCATGTTTCTGAAGACAACAAGTTCTAAAGAAACAATCAACAGATCTGGAGGCATAAGTTCTACTTAAGTCCAGATGCTGAAGACTCAAGTTTCTAAAGACCCATGGTTCTAAGAAAAGGGTTCTAAAGACCAAGTGCTGAAGACTATGAAGACATAAGTTCTAAGGAATCCGAAGACATGAAGTTATAAAAGACCGAAGGTTCTAGAAAAGGATTTCAAGACCAAGTGTTGAAGTTTCAAAGACAAGGTTCAGAGTGAACAAGTTCTGATGACTGAAGACTTGATTATATGGAGATTCAAATGTCACGATTCTACTCATGCTTCAATCATCTACCATTATAAGCCTCTACAAATTCAAAGACAAATGTTACCGTTAGCAATGATAAGTACACTGTACAAAAAAGCCTTATCCCACAACCTCTTCACTAGCTTGAATTGTGGAAAAGAAAAAAAAATACAGTACTATTTTCATCATTATGTAACGACTTTTTTTCAATAGCCAATAGCTATATTTTGCTTGTCTATATAAGAAAAGGATCATATGCTTAAAATTTGGTTGGTGTTCAATGTTCAAATGAAAGTTGTCATTATTGGAACACAACAAAAACTATCAACCACTATAACAACAACAAGAACAACTGTTGTCAAGATGATTCTTTAATCATGCTGTTGATGATTTCAAGAACACAATGAAATCATTGATTCACAATGTTCTTAATTTCATATACTGCAAGAAGCTTGCTAAGCCACAGAAGATAATGAAGATGGTCATGGAAGCTCCAGTTACAAATCCACAACATGAATGTTGTGTTCTAAAATGATCATTGAAGTAAATAGAACAAGAGCTACTGTTTAGAATGTTCTAAGGTGAACCAAGATGAAGAAGTTCTTCTCTTTATTACATCAAGATCAATAAAGCTTTTAGAAGCTTATGAAGAAAAAGACTTTCGCGATTCAAGTGCTTTGGGTTGTTGTCTGTGAAGAAGCTACTTGAAGAAAAGGAGATCACACATTTGAAATAAAATGTGATGTAATATTATTAGTGTGGATTAGGATCTTCTGATGTACTTAATTGAGTTTACACTTGCTTGTGTAGAAGCACTCTCTTGTAAACAAACCATGTAAAAACAAATAGTTGTTTGTTTCTTCTAAAGGACCAGTTAGGTCAGAAGCTTTAGGAAGGATTTTTGTGTTTCTTCTTAAGGACCAGTTAAGTCAGAAGCTTTAGAAGGTAACATGTTCCTCAAAGGACCGGTTAGGTCAGAATCTTTGAGAAGAATAAGATGGTGGTCTTAGTGGTTGCTAGTCACAGTAGTTGTCTGTGCAAATTGTAATCAGATTTGGTTATAATGGATTAAGTCCTTGAGTTCAAGGAGAAATCACCTTGGTAGGATGGACTGGACTAACTTGCGGGTTTCTCAAGTGAACCCGAATATATCATGTGTTCCTTACTTCTTCTTATGCTTAATTATTTATGCTTCTACAACATATTCAAAAGAATCACTAAACACACCAATGTTAAGAAATGAAAGTTTATTAAGAAAGGAAAACCCAATTCAAACCCCCTTTCTTGCATTTTCTTCACTCCTTCAATTGGTATCAGAGCCTGGTTCTGTTATTGATGAATATCAAACACCTAATAGTGTCAGATAAAGATCTACATGATGTGTGAAGAAATACACTACGTGATAGTTACTCAACCTTCAATTACATTCTCATATCAAAATATTATGATTGAGTACTAAATTGTAACCAAACAGATTACCTTAAGCAAGTCTTTGATTCTTCAAAAACTGAAGATGTCAACAACAAAATCTTCTCTTTTGGAGATAACCTGTTCAGAATCCAAGAAGAAGATACCAGAAGTATAGCATCAGAAGCTCCCAATTCAGGAAATTATTACTCTTTCTGATTCGTCAAGATGAAAAGCAGAATCACAATCTCTCCTTCTGAAGAACTGATTCTGGGAGATAAATAAGCTCTTATCAGAACCAAATAAGATTTCAAACTTCCTAAAGAAATGCTTATGGGTTTTGTGTCCTTGATTGAGCCAACCTTTTCTGATGATGAACAATGTATTTACTCAAAGATCAAATCATCAGAAAACAAGAAATTTTTCTTGCTAAAGATTAATTCTTTGTATGAGATGTTTTCAAGAAACAGAGTAGTCCCCCCTTGACTTTCTCATAAAAATATAATTAGTAATTTATTCAAGTAAAGAAGTGAAATTCTAGTATCAGATATGTGATGTCAAATGAGATGTCACGACACAAATATCTGTTTGCAAGTAAGGTGCAGTAAAATCAAAAGCAGTAAAAACACAAGAGATTGTTCACCCAGTTCAGTGTACAACAACACCTACTCTGGGGGCTACCAAGCCAGGGACAAGTTCACTAAATAGTATCAATTCATAGACCCTCAGTAAACAACCAGTTTACCATCTAATCACTTAATCACTACACAAGCTAAACTTCTACCTAAGACTCACCTAGGTATGAGGCCATCCTCAAATCCCTTCAATCACTTACAATGAAGAACTTAACAGAATTAATAAGTTTGAAACACTTCAATCATTCAATGCTTAAAATCTTATGAATGATACATAATTAACAACCCAAATAACAACTCAAGTATTTAAGCTAATACTTAGAGTGTATTGAAAATAAAAAGCCTAGACTTCTAATCAGAAAGAAAGTATTCTTCTTCAAAAGTTGCTTGTCTTTGAATAAGGAAGCAAGTCCTTATATATGCACAACTGTGGGCTTGGGCTTAAAATCAAATATTCAAATCTTTTGAATATTTCCATAAAAACAGGCTAAGATAAAAATCATGCAATTTGAAAAATATTCCTCCATATTTTTCGCAGCCTGTAGGGTCACAAATCCTGAATTATGGCACGCATGAAAACAGGAAACAAAAAGACTTAACTGATGTTGGGCTGAGATCAGTTCAGTAGGCAGATGTCAAGACATCTGCTTTGACATCATTTAAAACAATTTTACTCCAAATGTTAAGACATTTAGCAAAACATTAACAAGTCATTGTTTTACCAAAATTGCTACCAACAAACACTTACAAACTCCTCCTTTGGCAAATTTTGGCTAAAACATTATTAGAGCATATTATTAGAGAAGCAACATAATTATCAGAGCATTATCAGGGCAACATCATAAGCAAAGCAATCAAAACATACATTCAGTTAGCAGTTAGCTGTTAGCAAAGGAAGATGTCAAAACATCTTCTGAGACATGAGGCCCCCCCTCAGGTATTGAGCTCCCCCTCAATCAAAGGTCAGTGGTCAGTGGTTAGTCAGTCACTCACTCACTTTCTCTCCCCCTTTTTAGTCTTAATATTCCAAATAAAGGATGCATTCAAGAGAGTATCAGTATTAGGGTACATACCATATAATTCAAATGTCAAGCACATGCAAGTGCCAAAAAAGAAACAAAGAGTTCAGAGAAACATCAAGTAGTCTAACTGTCATCGGGACCAGTTGACTTGGTTGAACCAGAACTTCTTTCCTCACTGGAGTCTTCACCTTCATAGCTCACTGTATCGTCAAGGTTGCTATCCTTTTGCAAGTCCTTGATAATTATTTAAAAAATTATCTTCCTAGCTGAGCTCACTATGATCACATCATCTAATTCCTTACAGGCTTCCCTTAATTCATTGATCATTTCATCCTTGGTGGAGGTCTTATTTTCAGCAGCTGAAGATGCCAGAACAATGTTTGGGACATGTTTTCCTTAAAAGAGCTTAAAATGGAGGGTCAAGGCAGACTCCTCTTGCACATTACATCATTTCCACTTAGGATTTCAGGATGATGATTTAGGATAATTCCACAGAGGGGGGAAGGAAAAGCAATTGGCATCTTAATGGCACAAGTTCCTGCATTTTTAATGGTCTGATCAAAGATATAAGTCCCATAATCAAAATGTTTCTGGTTTCCAATAACATAAGTGAACTTTCCTAATCCAATGGAGATGGTTGAAGTGTGATTAGTAGGAACCCAATTTGCAACTCCAATCCTATGTAAAATAGCATATTTCACACTCAGTTTGCTGACAGAAAGCTTATTTTTCATTGGCCACTCACTTACTTGATTAGCAGTAATGGCTCTACACACTTGATTGTCTGTTACTTCTAGCTCACAACAGACATCTTCAGACCTATCTAGAAATTTGTTTATAATGGCAGGAGAAAATTCTACACACTTTCCTCTAACAAAAACCACACTCCTTACTCTTATGGTCAGCACAGTCAACAAGAATATTAACAATAAACTCCTTAATAAGAGTTTCATAGAAATTGGCAAACCTGGTAACTGTTTTCATCAGTCCAACATAAGAGATCAGCTCCATAATTTCCTTGCATTCCAAAGCACCATCTCCTAGTTCTCTCTCCAGGGAAATCCTTCTTTGATACACATACTTCCACTTTTTAGCATTCCCAACAGAGTGAAAGGAGATGTTGTCAAATGGGGCATCAGGAACCCTAACATACAATTTCTTACCTGCAGATTTTTTGATAGGAGATATGTCATGGACATCTTGTTCGACATCATACTCAAAGTCTGTCTCTTAAACTAGAATAACTTTCTTCTTATTCTTGGATCTTTTTTACAGCATCCTCACCATCATCAGTAGAGCTAACATGTCTAGCGTTTCTTTTGCTAGAGGGAGGGACCACTTTACTTCCTGCTTTTGGGGGTCCATACATGTTTTTATTCTTGATTGTTTTGGGAGGGGGTGTGACACTTGCATCTTTCACTTTCTTGGACTTTAGCCTTCTTGCAATACCAGGTACAACATTAGTAATGAGCTCATTGTCAGACAACTCTTCAACATTGACTACATTCTCAGCGCTGTAACCTTATCCATCCTTGGAGACAACAACATCTTCTTTAGAAGGAGAGTTCTCTTCAAAATTTTGTTCAACATTTTATTCTTCCACTTCCTTCAGAGCAAAGATAGCAATAGAAGAGTTACCTATATCATCTTTATATTTCTTAGCTGGTAATGATATAGGTTTCTTGACCTTTTTCTAAAGGGGATGGATCATTGATAGAGGAGTAACATCTAGTACTCTATCAAGGTAAAGACTTTCAGGGAGGTTGACATATTTTGAGGAAGATGATGTATGATGTTGAGACATGTTTGAGAATTTTTGAGCAAGGTGATGAAGAATGGCAAGGGTCCTTTTTCTATGGAGGAGAATGAAGAGTTTGTGAAAGTAGAGAGAAGAAATTTCGTAGCGTGTGGGAAACAATTTAAGACAGTCTTGTAACGATTGCTTTCTAAATTTTATTTGTTAGAAACACAAATAATACAATATCACTTTAATGATATTCCCACACACTTTTAATTGCTACAAACCCTCAAATAAATAGATCCCTAATTTTCCTCTTAAATTCTCAAATTGATTAGCATCCAAAGCCTCTGTGAAGATGTCAGCCAGTTGCAATTCAGTGGCTACATGTTGCAAGGCAATAATATTTTATTCAATAAACTCTCTTATGAAGTGATGGAGGATGTCAATATGCTTGGTCCTGCTGTGTTGAATGGGATTCTTTGAAATGTTTATGGCACTTAAATTGTCACAGAATAATTTCATGAAATCTTGTTTGACATTGTATTCTGTTAACATTTATTTCATCCAAACCAATTGAGAACAACTGCTTCCTGCAACAATGTACTCAGCCTCAGGAGTGGTCAAAGACACACTATTTTGCTTCTTGCTAAACCAAGATATGAGATTACTTCCCAGAAAGAAGCATCCTCCTGATGTACTCTTTCTATCATCAGCACTTCCTGCCCAATCAGCATCACAAAAACCAGTTAAGGAAGAATTTGATCCATGAAAGTACAGCATACCATAGTCACTTGTACCATTCACATATTTAAGAATCCTCTTCACATGGTTGGCATGGATAATTTTAGGATCAACTTGATATGTTGCACACACACCTACAACTAAGGTAATGTATGGTCTTCTAGCTATGAGATATAGAAAACTGCCTATCATGCTTCTATAGAGACTTTGATCTACACTTACTCCTTTTTCATCTTTATCCAGCTTCAGATGTGTGGGAACAAGGGTTCTTTTGTGACTGGCATTCTCCATCCCAAACTTCTTCACTATATTCTTGGCATACTTGCTCTGAGATAAAAATATGGAGTCTTCCATTTGTTTAACTTGCAGACCAAGAAAATAGGTTAATTCACCAATAAGACTCATTTCAAATTCAGAATGCATTTGCTTGACAAAATGTTGAACCATCTCATTTGACATCTCACCAAATACAATGTTACCAACATAAATTTGAGCAATCATAATCTTCCCTTCTTCTTCTTTTACAAATAGGGTTTTGTCTATTCCACCTTTCCTATATCCATTCTCCCCAAGGAATTTTGTCAGTCTCTCATACCAAGCTCTTGGAGCTTGCTTCAATCCATACAGAGCTTTCTTCAGTTTATAAACATGTTTAGGAAAACTTGGATCAACAAATCCTTTTGGTTGTTCAACAAAAACTTCTTCATTCAGGTACCCATTCAAGAAGGCACTCTTTACGTCCATTTGAAACAATTTAAATTTCAAAATGCATGCAACTCCCAACAGTAGTCTGATTGATTCAAGTCTAGCCACAAGAGCAAAGGTTTCATCAAAGTCCACTCATTCAATTTAAGTGTATCCCCGTACAACTAACCTTGCCTTATTTCTAGTGACCACCCCTTTTTCATTAGATTTATTCTTGTATACCCATTTAGTTCCAATCACATTTGTTCCATCAGGTATTGGAACCAGATCCCAAACTTCATTCCTACTGAATTGTTCCAGCTCCTCTTGCATATCATTAATCCAGAACTCATTATTTAGGGCCTCTTTAACATTCTTAGGATCAATTTTTGATACAAAGCAAGCGTTTGAAATCCCTTCTCTTGATCTGGTAGTAACTCCTTTGTTTGGATCTCCTATGATAAGCTCCTTAGAACGATCTTTCCGAGTTCTAATTGAAGGTCCTTTATTGAGGTGACTAGGTTGGGGATCTTCTTGAGGAGGATTAGAATCAATACTTGTGTCATTTAATTCAGTTGGACTATCAGGTAAAGATGTTCCAACATCTTCTGAGACATTCCATCCTCTATCAACAATAGTAACATTTATTGACTCCATTATAACTTTGGTTTTGGAGCTAAAAACTATGTATGCTCTGTTGTTTGTAGAGTAACTCGGGAATATTCCTTCATCACTCTTGGGATCTGTGATACGGTGGCCAGAACCGGACTGTTTGAAATGCTGGTTTGTGTTTTGCGTTTGTGTTTGCAAAATGTCGCGGTAAGCAAGAGTCGCCACCGACTTTTATTTTATCCAACTAGAAAGGAAAAAAGCAAATAAAAATTCCTTTTTTTCGAGATTTTGAGTACGGGGGGTAGATTATAGAAAGGGAAGGTATTACCACCCTTTCTATCTGTGGTTTTCCACGGGCTCTTAGGTACTTGCTCATCATTTTCAAAATTGCTTGTGTGTGTTTAATTTGAAAAAAAGTTTTTGTTTTACTTCGATTTAACCCTTGCTTCTGTCTTCAAGAGTGTTACGAAGTCATTTTGAAAACTTTGTTTGAAAAGAGTGTAAGTGTGAAAAAGTTTGTTTGTTTGAGCAAGTACTTAAGAACTAATCTACCTACTCGAAAAAGAGAATGTTTCTATTCTTGTTTCCTTTAGACAGTGCTATCCCACTATTAGTGAGCAGGTAGCATCGTCGTTGGAGTTTTAAGGGTCAATTTGAAAGGGACATACGATCACTAAAGCAATGTTAGGGCGTCTTAGTAATAACCCTAATGTCTTTAGATCAATGTTCGAGGCAACATATCCGAGGCAACCTTTCCGAGGAAACTTTTCCGAATGGGACTTTGATCTTTGTTTAGACAAGAGAGTGACCACTAAAATACCCTATACTTAATGATCATTTACTGAAGACAACTAAAATGAGAGTATACCCTAGGAGTGCGCATGTGCGAGTGATTCAATTTCAAGTTATTATCTTTGCATATTTAGGGTTTGCTAACCGTTTTAAATTTAACATACATTCTTGTCATACAACCCTAATATCATACATCTAACAGTTAATATTTGCGGAAATTAAAGTGCGGAAAGTAAAGCTACTATTACAAGGCTTCAGGTATTAATTACATAGCTAAAAAACTGCCAAAATGATAAATAAACGGAGAAATTCCTAATTAATCTATTACATCCTGTGAGCAGTTACATCAATACGGTAAAAATAAATAAAGCGCGCACGATGAATTAAGAACGATAGGAAATTAGGGTTTTGACCCCGTCTAACCTAATTGAAAGAAAAAATATTTTTTGATTGTTTTTGAATATTTTAAGAAAATGAGATTTTAAATTAAATACGCATAAACCTAATTACTATTTAAATTAAATTAAGGAAAATCTTAAATTTGACCTATTTTTGTGTTTTTTGTTATTTTTAAGAAAAAGAAAATAGGAATTAAATTAAACTAAAACCCTAATTTTCTAATTGTTTTTAATTTATTTACAAAAGGAATTAAAGTTACCTAATAAATTAAATAAACTAATTAAATTAATTTTTTTGATAAAAAATAAACTAAATCTAATTGGATGACAAATTATTATTTTTTTATGATTTTTTTGATAAAAAAAGAATTAATTTTGTGTGAGTAAAAATAATTAAATGAACTAATTGAGAAAATATAACAGAAAAGAAAAAGAAAATGGGCCTGTGAAATAGCAATTGGTGGGTGTTGATAGCAAGCTCTTGGGCCCAAGCCAACTGATCCATGTTGACCTCCCATATCCCCTGCTGCATGTTGACCAAGGCGTATCATGGATCTCTTTGTGCTAAGCGTTGGATTTGAATTGCCTTAGATCCAGTGGATGCTGGATGATGTCCTATGGTAGGCGTCTTGGGAATCTGCACATGGAATCAAGTATAGAAAAATGCAATGAAGAAACAAGGGGACCTGGGGATCGAACCCAGGTCCTATGGAGTTTTCTCTCTCCCACTGACCAACTGAGCTGAACGCGCGTGTTGTATGTCAAATAACAATCAAACAATATATAAAAACAAACAAAATATGAATTATCCGTGCGAAAGTTTGAATGGGCTAATGGGATGGTGCCACGCCATCGTCCCTAACCTCTCTCCGTTGGTAAAAGTCAGAGACTTTTACCTACGGACAAATGTCCGTCACTAGAGCTCCTGCACATTGCAAAATCATACACAAGCATGATAAATGAAATATAAGGCTGTGAATCAAGTCGCCTTGGCCTGCTGAGCATCATGGTGCCCTTCTTGTGGACCAATTTCACCTGTATAAAAAGATCCTAAATCGAGACCAAGAACCCTAGCAATGGTGAATTCTGATATAGCCAACAAAAATGCAATTAATTGGCACCATAAGCTTGCAAACATGTCAGGGATTCAAAATATGCTATTGAAACATGATAAAGATACAAGAATAAGGGAATACGATTTTAAAAAAATAACCAAACCGTGAGGGTCGTGGAGATGAATTCTGGGCACGAGGATGCTTGTTTCTGATTGGTATAGCTTCCTTGTATGCCCAGGAAGCGAAAGAGATGGCTTGGGAGTCTTGAAAATGCCTGGAAGTATCAAGTCAGATCACCACTTTTTTTGAATTTTTTCAAGTTTGATTCTGCGTCTCCACGCCTCCAAACCTTGCATTTTTATCTGCCTTTGTCCACTATATACCAAGGAACGAATTAGGGTTGCAAATGTGTTCACAATCTTTAACAATTATGATTTGTGATCTTGATTTGATCTCCATGAAAATACTTCCAAAAATAAGCCAAAACCAATCTTTTCATGCACACATAGGCCTTGCACGATTTGATTCACTTGCTAGCTGTATATGGGACCTGAAATGTGCACAAAATCTTAAGGTTTGAATGGTTTGGATATTTTCATGATTTATTTTGATTTAAATTGATTTAATTGAAATAAAAAATCAAAATAAATAGAAAAAAAATAAGATAAAGACAAGTTCGAAGAGCTAGGGCTCGTGGACCACGCTACCAACTCAAAACAAGTGCAAAAAGTTAGGCCCATTTAACGAAAATTGCAATTTGAGGCATTTTTGACTTTTGGAAATTTTGCAGAAAAGGTCAACTTCACCAATGCATAACTTCCTCAATTTTGAATCTTTGAAGGTGTTCTTGGACTTTTAAGAAATATTGAGATGTCCTCTAAGCAACCCTTTTGGTATCATCTCAATTGGGTCATCCATGTTCATGTATTAAGCTTTGACAAAAAATGTGTTTTTGTTGACTTTTCAAAATGACCTATAATGTCCAAATTCATAACTTCTAGTGAGTGCATATTTTGAACTTGGGAGATGAATATGGATTATATATAATTGCATCCTATTCAAAATGAGATTTGGATGGGTCAATTCACATAAAGTATGAGAAAGTTATGCTTGGTCAAAGTTGAGTTGACTTTTCCTGCAAAACCCTAATTTAGCAACTTTTGGGTTTTGATGAATTGTGAGAAAACCTTGATGAATCATGATCAAAACTTGATAAAATGATTAATAATACTTCAAAATAAGGATGTTGACCAAAACTCTTGAAGTTTGACTGTATGTGGGCCACAATTGACTTTTACCCTAACACAATCGATTTTCAGGCCTTTAAGCAATTGACTGAGCAAACTTTCTCTGCAAGGCTTGAAACTTGACATGGATGATCTTGAGAACATATTAGGACAATGGTGATCATTTTGGGATTCCTTAGACTTAAGTATCTTGATGCAACATGAAACCCTAATTTGAGGTAGACTGCCTTAGGAGAGAATTTGTTTGGTCAACCCTTAGACTTCCTTGAGCAACTTGAGGATCTTTCTTGAAATGTTTTGAGAAATATGGGAGGGAAAATTTTGGGGTACAACATCTTCCCCTGTTCAATCTTCTTAAACTTGAGGGTGTAGATTGGCTTGCTTGCCTTTCGTGATCCGAAGGTGGAAGATGATTGAACACTAGAGTGCCCAGAAATTTGCACTCGCATGAAGTGGTATTTGTATTGTGATGTCGGGAATGGGCTTACAGATGCCATTTGGAAATTTATGATGGAAGATGGGCTTAAAGATTCCATCCGAAGGAGTGTCGATCGCATAAGATATTCCTTAGCGAGAGTCTGTATACCTGTTGTTGAGGAAGACTACACCGGGGAGTGCTGGTCTCTGTCTTGAGAGAAATAGAATTTTAGGAGCTTCGGTCGTCCATTATTCTATTGGGAAATCGTCTCTTAGTTGAAGAGGTGAAAATGAACTATTATCTGGTCGTAATCCAGGCTTCATAGTGATAAGACTGACTGCTATCTGGTTGTAATCCAGGCTTTACAGTGACTTACTGGGGAGATGAGATTAAACTTGCTATCCGATCGTGATCCAGGCTTCGCAATTTCTCAATTCTTATCTGGTCGTAATCCAAGCTTCAGAAGGAATTAAGTTGTTATCTGGTCGCATCTGGGCTTCAACTTGAATTTAGGGCACACTAATATCCGGTTGACTCCGGGCTTCTTAGTAATTTGTCCAGGTAAACTACTATTTGGTCGAAATCCAAGCTTCACAACGTCTTGTATTATTATCTGGTCGTAATCCAGGCTTCAGTCCTTTTATCGTTATATGGTCGTAATCCAGGCTTCACGATGTTTTATACCATTATCTGGTCAAATCCAGGCTTCATGGTGTCCTGTACTGCTATCTGGTCGTAATTCAGGCTTCACAATACCTTAATCAAGTGGTTATCCGGTCGCCTCCGGGCTTCCTTTTGACTTTTGGGCCTACTAATATCTGGTCGAATCTGGGCTTCATAGTAATTGGCCGGGTAAACTGCTATTTGGTCGTAATCCAAGCTTCACAGTGTCCCTCACGGTTATCTGGTCGTAATCCAGGCTTCAGTGTCTTTTTACCGCTATCTGGTCGTAATCCAGGCTTCGCGATGTCTCATACCATTATCTGGTCGAATCCAGGCTTCATGGTGTTTGGAGAATTCAAGATACTATTCGGTCGAATCCGGGCTTCATAACTTGTATTAAATATATACCACTATCTGGTCGTAATCCAGGCTTCGTAGTGTCTTTGGCTGCTATATGGTCGTAATCCAGGCTTCACAGGAACTTGTATTGCTATCTGGTCGTAATCCAGGCTTCACAATAACTTGCTGAGCTGTTATCCAGTTGTAATCCGGGCTTCACGGCTTGCTGGGGATTAAACTATTATCCGATTGAATCCGGGCTTCATAGCTTAGAGATAAACCACTATCTGGTCGATTCCAGGCTTCATGGTGTTTGATACTATTATCCGGTCGTTCTCCAGGCTTCACAATATGGTGTAGAAATCAAGATACTATCCGGTCGGATCCGGGCTTCATAGCTTGAACTTGGTGAGAATTTGATTGTATCTTTTTCCTGAAAGGTAAAGAGTTAGTCATATGTAATGCATGATATGTGTCAAGCAATGATGTTCTCAAAAATAAATGAGATTGTGCTGTATGATGCGTATGCGCATGTCATGATGTATGGACATGCAATGTTTTTATGATGTTCTCTAACTGGGGAAAATAAATCCCGGACTACTGTTGGAGAAAAAGAGTTGAATTCTTCGTTCTCGCTGGGAATAACGATCGAAGATGATTGTGAGAATAATCTTGCTGGAGAATAAACTGACGAGGAAATGACTCTGTGGGGAAGAGATGCTCTGCTAGAGGATCTGTTGATTCAGAGGAATAACCTCGACTGGGGATGAATTATCATTGTTGGCGATAACGAAACCTGTTGGGGATTGATTTTCTGCTTGTGGAAGAAATAAACGCCACTGGGGACAATCTTCTAGTGCTGGTGATAGATAAACTCTGCTTGGGGAGAATCATTGTTTTTAGATACCTTTTGCTCTGCGGGGAGTGAATGTACCTTTAATCGTATTCTCCAGCTAGGTTTATCCCTATACCTGGTGGACAGAGCAACCGTAAGGTTTGGACATTTCTTGTTTTCCCCTGTTCCTGATACTACGAGTAATCGTCTTTTGTTTCGCATGTAAATATTTATGAGCATCAATTATTGTCAAATGCATATATCAAAAATGAACATTGGACGTTCTTGCAAAAAAAACTAGAAAAAGAAAAAACAATTTGAAATTTCTTTGTGAAAATGAGTTGTATTGATTTTGAAGTTGGCCTGTAAATAGGTATTTTTGTACAAGAGGCTGACGTCCTAGTAAGAGAACGCCGCCGAACAAACAAAATTTATACAATTTGTGTAAAAGAAAGAAAAACAGCTATGTGAAGATTCCCACTGGATTCCAACTCTGCTATTGCCTTTATATCTTCGAGTATCTCATCACTTTGCTACTTGGTTGAAGGTAGATCAGATTAATTGGCGCAGTCCGAACTTGTTAGTCGATACCGAAGTTTGGTTACAAGATGATCTAATGAGACATAGTGTTACGCTTTGATCCCTAATTTTTTCCTAGACCGCCCTTTTGGGTTTTCAGTCCACCGGGATACCCTTTTTTGCCCAAGCCACCTTTTCAGGTTTTCCACTTGCCGGGTGTACAGATTTTTCATTTTCATCCCTTATTTTTGCCCGAACCCTTTTGGTTCTCCGGGAAGCCCTTATTTTTGCCTAGGCCAGTCAACCTAGCGGGTCTTTGATTATGCGTAGTATTTTTTCACTATGTCTGCATTGACGGGGTGAAGAAGGTTGTCACCATCCATGGTGGTTAGAATCATAGCTCCTCTTGAGAAAATGTACTTAACCACAAATGGCCCTTCGTACGTAGGGGTCCATTTTCCCCTGGGATCACCTTGTGGCAGTATGATGCGTTTGATCACCAGATCCCCAACTTGATACTCTTGTCGTCTAACTTTCTTGTTAAATGCCTTGATCATCCGCTTTTGATACATCTGACCATGACAAATAGCAGTAAGTCTTTTTTCATCGATTAAGTTCAGTTGATCAAGCCGAGTCTGGATCCAATCGTCCTTGCTCAAACCTGCATCCTTCATAATCCGAAGAGAGGGTATCTGGACCTCAATGGGTAAGACTGCTTCCATGCCATACACCAAAGAGTAAGGTGTTGCCCCTGTTGAAGTCCGCGCTGAGGTTCGGTACCCATGAAGAGCAAACAATAACATCTCGTGCCAATCTTTGTATGTCACCGTCATCTTCTGCACAATCTTCTTGATGTTCTTATTAGCTGCTTCAATAACTCCATTCATCTTTGGCTGGTAAGGAGAAGAGTTGTGATGCTGTATCTTGAACTACTTGAAGAGCTCGGTGATCATCGTATTGTTGAGATTTGTACTGTTGTCCTTAATGATCCTCTCTGGTACACCATATCGACATATCAGATTGTGCTGAATAAATCGCGCCATGACGTTCTTGGTTACTGTAGCAAAGGAAGCTGCTTTAACCCACTTTGTAAAGTAATCAATAGCCACCAGAATGAAACGATGCCCGTTGGACGCGGTAGGTCTGATCTCACCAATCATATTGATGCCCCACATTGCAAAGGGCCAAGGAGCTGTCAAGATGTTCAGAGGAACTGGAGGTATATGCACCTTATCAGCGTAGACTTGTCACTTATGACAAGTCCGAGAATGCTGATAACAATCGGCTTCCATAGTAGACCAATAGTATCCCGCCCGTAGGATTTTCTTTGCCATGGTGTGTCCACTGGAATGAGTTCCGAAAGTACCTTCATGTAACTCTGGCATAATCCTTTCTGCCTCGCTTTTATCCACACATCGCAGTAAGGTTGAATCATGGTTACGCTTGTAAAGGACACCGTTGCTGATGAAGAACTTTGCAGCGAATCTCCTTAGAAACTTCTTATCATTTACAGATACACCCTCGGGGTACTCTTGAGCCTCAAGATACTTCTTTACCTCATGAAACCAGGGTTTATCTGCTACCTCTTCAGTCTCAATGTCACAACAATATGCGGGTTTGTCCAACCTCTCGATGGTAATTTGGGGAGCCTCATTGTCCCACCTAACCTTGAACATAGAAGACATGGTGGCTAGCACGTCCGCTAACTGATTCTCCTATCTCGGGAAGTGTTCAAAGGTTATCTCCTCGAAGTGTGGGAGCAATGTCAATACATACTCTTTGTAAGGAATAAAATTTGGGTGCTTCGTATCCCACTCGCCTTTGATTTGACTGATCACTAGGGCGGAATCTCAGAGTACACTCAAGAACTTGATCCTCAGGTCAATTGCAGCTCGAAGACCCATGATGCATGCTTCATACTCCGCCATATTATTGGTGCAGTTAAAACATAATTGGGCGGTGAACGGAGTATGACAGCCTTCAGGAGATATAATCACAGCGCAAATTCCATTACCCAACGCATTTGAGGCTCCGTCAAAATACATAGACCATCGGGATCCCTCCTCAGGTCCTTCATCCGGTCCAGGTTTTTCACAGTCGGTCACTAACATGATGTTCTCATCCAGAAACTCGAAATTCATAGACTGGTAATCATCTACAGCCTGATGCGCCAAATGATCTTCCAACACACTCCACTTGATTGCTTTTTGGGTTATGTATTGGATGTCATACTCAGTTAAGATCATCTTCCATCTTGCTATTCTTCCGGACAAGGCAGGCTTCTCGAAGATATACTTGATTGGATCCATCTTTGATATCAATAGGGTAGTGTGAGTCAGCATATACTGGCTCAGCCGGCGAGCAGCCCATGCCAAAGCGCAATAAGTTTTCTCAAGAAGTGAGTATCGGGTCTCACTGTCGGTAAACTTTTTGCTAAGGTAGTAAATAGCATGCTCTTTTCGGCCAGACTCGTCATGCTGCCCCAACACACACCCCATCGAATTGTCGAGTACTGTCAAGTATAAGATCAAAGGTCTCCCTTCAACTAGAGGCATCAGAATAAGTGACTGTTGGAGATATTCCTTAATCCTTTTGAAAGCGGCATGGCATTCATCATTCCATCTTACCACTTGATCTTTCTTCAACAGCTTGAAGATTGGTTCACAAGTAGCAGTCAGGTGCGAAATGAATCGGGCAATGTAGATCAGGCGTCCCAAAAAGCCTCTGACTTCTTTTTCTGTTCGGGGAGCTGGAATCTCTTGTATGGCCTTCACCTTTGCAGGATCCACCTGAATACCTTTATCACTAACGACGAAACCCAACAACTTACCAGATCTTACCCCGAAGGTGCACTTGTTCGAGTTTAACCTCAGCTTGTACATCTTCAACCTGTCAAATAGCTTCTGGAGATGGTCAAGATGTTCTTCTTTAGTCTGGGACCTTGCAATCATGTCATCGACGTAAACCTCAATCTCATGGTGAATCATTTCGTAGAACAAGGCGACCATGGCACGCTGATAAGTTTCCCCAGCATTCTTCAACCCGAAAGGCATTACTTTGTAACAAAAGGTTCCCCACTGCGTAACGAAAGTTGTCTTCTCCATATCCTTGGGAGCCATCTTAATCTGATTGTAACCAGAAAAACCATCCATAAAGTAGAAGATCTTATGCTGCGCGGTGTTGTCGACCAAAACATCGATGTGAGAGAGTGGGAAATCATCCTTGGGGCTCGCCCTATTCATATCCCTATAGTCCACACACATTCGTACCTTACCATCTTTCTTCGGCACCAGAACCACGTTGGCAACCCACTGCGGGTAAGAAGTAACTGCTAGAAAACCGGCATCAAACTGTTTCATGACCTCAGCTTTGATTTTCTCAGACATCTCTGGGCGCATGCGGCGAACTTTCTACTTTACCGAGGGACAATCTTCTTTGGTTGGCAGGCGGTGTACCACAATATCAGTATCCAACCCAGGCATATCTTCATAAGACCAAGCGAAGATCTCAACATAGTCGCGTAACATCTGTATCAACCGCTGCTTGACACTAGGCTCCAGATTTTCACCTATCTTGACCTCTTTCTTGTCTTCCTCTGTACCCAAATTTACTGATTCCACTGGCCCTTCATGGGGGCTGTATGGCCCTCTCTTCCTGTATCAACAGTCTAGCAAGCTCCCCAGGAACTTCACAATCATCCTCACCTTCATCCTCAGCTTGGTTGATCGGAATTTTGAAGTCATAACTGGCAATAGCAGAGTCGTTACCAGTGGGATCCAGAGTGGATGTGGATCTGCATTATGATATGTGAGTGTGTGTAAGACAATAGCTGTTTTGATAAAGTGCAAGATAGAAAAGAAAAATAAGGAGCGTAAAATTCGTAATGCAAGAAAACGTCCAATGCTTTATTGATGATATATGAAAATGACAAATAATAAGCCCTCACAAACAAAGCCAAGGTGCCTCGGGCAAGGCACCAGGCCGTAAAGTTTTAACTGTCTGTTGCAAATTTCAAAACCAAAGTCTATTACTGTGTATCAAAATAAATGGGCACGAAGTCCTTCGCCATCCAATTGTTCAATCCACCATCGGTAGTCGGGTAAATCAAGCCGTCAATATCTGACTCTTCTTCATCATCCTCAATTGCATTCACTCCCTGATCATATTTGGGCATGAGAGCAGTTATGACGTTGGGCTTTTCTGGTGCGTCAAACTCAATTTCTTTAGCTTCAATCAAATCTTGCACCTTATTCCTCAAGGCCCAGCATTTTTTTGTATCATGCCCTGGGCTATCAGAGTGATAGGCATAGCGGGCGTTCAGATTATATAGCGGAGATGTGGTGCTAGGATTCTTCGGGGCTTCCCACAAAGTTACCAGGTTGGTCTTCAACAACTGTGGTAGAATTTGAGACAAGGTCATACTGAGCCGAGTGTACTGTCTTTGCGGTCTCTCTACTCTTTGCTGATTGTTGCGTTGTGGGGCAATGGTGGGTATTGATATTACTACCGCGTTAACTGCTTGGCAGCGTTCAGGTCGGTTTTGGCTCCTCGAGCTGTAAACTGCACTAGCTTCTTTCCTGAGAGGCTTCTTTTCTGTACTTGATGAAGCACCTTTATGTATCTTGCCACTTCTGATACCAGCTTCTACCCTCTCCCCAGTCAAAATCAATTCAGTGAACCCAGATAATGAATTGTCGATCAAGTGATTGAAAAATGGACCAGACAAAGTCCCAAGAAACATATCCACCAACTCCCTATCAGACAGAGGGGGTTGGACTCTTCCAGCCAGATCTCTCCACTTCTGAGCATAGTCCTTAAAGCCTTCTCCTGCACCCATAGACATACCCTGAAGCTGAGTACGCGTGGGAGGAAGGTCGGCATTATACTAGTATTGCTTGTAAAAAGCAGCAGCAAGGTCCTCCCAGTTGCAAACATTAGCTCCTTCCAATTGATAAAACCATTCAAGCTGAGTCCCTGACAGACTATCTTGAAAGAAATGAACCCACAAATTTCTATCAGCAGTGTAGGGTTGGATTTTTATGACGTACGAGCGGAGATGGAGTTTTGGACAGGATACTCCATCGTACTTAGCAAAAACCGGAGCTTTGAATTTATGATGGATCACCACCCTAGATGCTAGTCCCAGATCTCCGAAGTCCAAACCAGGTATCTTCTGAATCTCCATTGCACTCAGACGGTCTTCGAGTTGCTTGTAGCTATCCTCAGCAGAAGGATACTGTTCTTTATCAAAATCAGTGTCATTATCAGAGACTACAGGACTAGGCCCCTTTTCTTCCTCTTGATTCTCTCCCCCTTTAGATGAATGAGACATATCAACTTCCTTTCGCAACCTGTTCCCAAATCTGTGACCCATATTCAGCAGAACCACCTTCTTCTTCTTCTTATTTTTCTTCTCCTTCAGGATGAGAGTCTTCAAATCTTCTTGTCCTTTGACCAAGTTCAAGAACATTTCTTTGAATTGAGCATTCTGTGCTTGAAGAGCCTTGATGGCTTGATCGGTAAGTATTTCAGAAGACATGTTGTGCTGAAATAAACAGCGAAGAAGATGAGAAACCTATAATGATACCTGTAATGAGGTGCATGATAATGGAATGCGTATGAAATGATTTCAAAGACTTTGGGAGATTTAAATTTGCAAACCAAGAAATAAACAAACTTTATTAGATTTAAACTTGTAAGAATGTTTAACAATGCCTTTAAGGCGCTACAAAAGAAATAAACTAAAAACAAATCTAAACTAGAAAAAAGCAAAAATAATAAATCCCATGGTCGCTTTCCCTTCGTGCTGACGTAGTCATTGATCGTCCTTTCATTCTCAAGTTGCCTCGTGAGCTTCAAGATCTTCCTCTCTTGCTCATGATACTTCTCCCTGTAGGTATCCCTCTCCTCTTTTAGCTGAATCCAAGATCTCTTCAATGCCCCCAGATCAGTAGGCATGTAGGGATAAAGGACTGTTTAAGGAACACCTTCTTTATTAGTATGCTCCACAATCACTGGTAACACAGCTTCATAAGGCATCACAAGTTTCTGAGCTCGAGATCGGACCCACTGGAGGTAGGGTTGCATAGGGAGAGAAGTATTTGGTCCCAGCTCTTGAGGGTCAGACCTGTTCACCATGCCCCAGGCTCGTATAAACCTCTGGCGATGCTCGTCAACATCCTCCTTGTAGTCAAAGACAATATCTGTAAGAAGTAGCTCATGAGGACCGTCTCTCCGAGTGCGACCAAACTGTCGTAAAGCCAAACAAGGACTGTAGGTTATTCCCTCTCTAATTCCAAGCAATGGGACATTAGGGTATTTCCCACATCGATCAATAATAGCAACACCTTCCATATCCTTAGAACTCCAAAGAATGTCTGTATGGGCAAGGGACATTATCTTGTAAGACCATCCTAAACCTTCCCCATTCTTCAACACGGACTTGGGGAGATGCAAAATAAACCACCTCGCCAACAGCGGCATGCAACACATGAGGGTCCCTCTTCTATGCGTCGTACGAGTATAAAGGGCATGCAAGATATCACCCAAGAGGGTAGATACAGGATTGCGAGATAGAAAGATCTTAACAACATTCACATCTATGAAGA
Organism: Vicia faba; assembly: GCA_948472305.1. NCBI lineage: Eukaryota > Viridiplantae > Streptophyta > Magnoliopsida > Fabales > Fabaceae > Vicia > Vicia faba. The sequence continues at coordinate 45,842 of CATIWC010003469.1, read as the reverse complement.
AATCTGGATTCGGGAAAAGAACCAAACCATAGATAAGGAGAGCCAATATGTCTTCAAAAGCCTGAAAGTCCAAGTTGTCCCAGAACAATTAAGCTTGATCCATTAGAAACTTGGCTAAGAAACCTTTAACCCCGCTACGTGTCTCCCAATTAGATACTACATCAGTCTTTTTCAAGTGTAAAGCCGAAGCAGCGTCTTATGGCCTAGGAGTATCTTCCAAACCTGTGAAGGGCATCTGCTCAAGGATGGATATACCCAGTAAATGAGAAAACTCTTCCAAAGTGGGAACTAGCTGATAATCTGAGAAAGTGAAGCAATGATGCACCGGATCGAAGAATTGGAATAGCACACTCATCATTTGCTCATCAAACTTGGAGGTAACCAAACTAAGAAGATGACCATGTCTCCTAATGAATGAAGAAGTATCAGAAACTCTCGAGGCTAAATCTTTGAGTGGAGCAGGTATTTGCACGAAGTTAACTCGGATGGTGTTTCTGCACATGGAAGCCATAATCTGCAAAACAGAACAAAGATAAATCCCCTTGGTCTTTGAAATGGTTAGTCTAATTAAGTATGCATGTTATGCTATGATGCATGATGTCATGATAAAACACACAACATGTATAGCAGATAACAGACATGGTAAAGGCAAACAAGTCACATAAAAGCCCTTAAGTTTCAGGCTTGCATGGGGTCTAGGTATTACCCTCTTGAAGTTCAGTTGGTTTCAACCTGTCCTAATAATAGTAACCAGGTTCTAGAGGTTCTCAATATCACTGACCATCCTCCATCGGTCATGGTTTCAGCTCACGCAATCTTTTCTTGTGTCCGGAACTATCTCGAGAGTATGGTCTCAATGAGTGTAGCATCGAATATCAACCAGTTCCCAGCTTTACACTGAGACCGGCTATCTCACTACTCCCTATGGCCAAGTTGGTCAATTTATAGGTTCTAAGGTCAGTTGATGCTTAACGACCCATATAGCAGCCCCGTATTCTCCTCGTTTCTCCACAAGGGATACCGGTACCAACCAATGTGCCACATCAACATAACTACTGCTTCAACCGTATCGGTCTATGCCGTACAGTTCCCTCACAATTTATTGCTACTTACCTAAAAGGTGTCCCCCAGATCCGGATTAGGATTTATAGTAACTCCCAATACAAAGCCCTCAAAGATAAAGCAATCAAATCAAACAATAGAAGCAAATATGATGAACTAATCCTAAGGTATACCCCACTTATATACTCCCCAGCAGAGTCGCCAGTTCTGTGATACGATGGCAGAACCGGACTGTTTGAAATGCTGGTTTATGTTTTGTGTTTGTGTTTGGCTATGTAGTTAATATTTATGGAAATTAAAGTGCGGAAAGTAAAGCTACGCTATTACAAGGCTTCAGGTATTAATTACATAGCCAAAAAACCGCAAAAACGATAAATAAACGGAGAAAGTCCTAATTAATCTATTACATCCTGTGAGCAGTTACATCAATATGGTAAAAATAAATAAAGCGCGCGCGATGAATTAAGAACGATAGGAAATTAGGGTTTTGACCCCGTCTAACCTAATTGAAAGAAAAAATATTTTTTGATTGTTTTTGAATATTTTAAGAAAATAAGATTTTAAATTAAATACGCATAAACCTAATTACTATTTAAATTAAATTAAGGAAAATATTAAATTTGACCTATTTTTGTGTTATTGGTTATTTTTAAGAAAAAGAAAATAGGAATTAAATTAAACTAAAACCCTAATTTTCTAATTTTTTTTAATTTATTTACAAAAGGAATTAAAGTTACCTAATAAATTAAATAAATAAATTAAATTAATTTTTTTGATAAAAAATAAACTAAATCTAATTGGATGACAAATTATTATTTTTTTAATGATTTTTTTGATAAAAAAAGAATTAATTTTGTGTGAGTAAAAATAATTAAATGAATTAATTGAGAAAATATAAAATAAAAGAAAAAGAAAATGGGCCTGTGAAATAACAATTGCTGGGTGTTGATAGCAAGCTCTTGGGCCCAATCCAACTGATCCACGTTGACCTCCCAGATCCCCTGCTGCATGTTGACCAAGGCGTATCATGGATCTTTTTGTGCTAAGCGTTGGATTTGAATTGCCTTAGATCCAGTGGATGCTGGCTGATGGCCTATGGTAGGCGTCTTGGGAATCTGCACATGGAATCAAGTATAGAAAAATGCAATGAAGAAACAAGGGGGCCTGGGGATCGAACCCAGGTTCTATGGACTTTTCTCTCTCCCACTGATCAACTGAGCTGAACGCGTGTGTTGTATGTCAAATAACAATCAAACAATATATAAAAACAAACAAAATATGAATTATTCGCGCGAAAGTTTGAATGGGCTAATGGGATGGTGCCACACCATCGTCCCTAACCTCTCTCCGTTGGTAAAAGTCATAGACTTTTACCTACGGACAAATGTTCGTCACTAGAGCTCATGCACATTGCAAAATCATACACAAGCATGATAAATGAAATATAAGGTTGTGAATCAAGTCACCTTGGCCTGCTGAGCATCATGGTGCCCATCTTGTGGACCAATTTCACCTGTATAAAAAGATCCTAAATCGAGACCAAGAACCCTAGCAATGGTGAATTCTGATATAGCCAACAAAAATGCAATTAATTGGCACCATAAGCTTGCAAACATGTTAGGGATTCAGAATATGCTATTGAAACATGATAAAGATACAAGAATAAGGGAATACGATTTTAAAAAAAGAACCAAATCGTGAGGGCCGTGGAGATGAATTTTGGGCACGAGGATGCTTGTTTCTGATTGGTATAGCTTCCTTGTATGCCCAGGAAGCGAAAGAGATGGCTTGGGAGTCTTGAAAACGCCTAGAAGTATCAAGTTAGATCACCACTTTCTTTGAATTCTTTCAAGTTTAGTTCTGCCTCTCCACGCCTCCAAACCTTGCATTTTTTATCTGCCTTTGTCCACTATATACCAAGGAACGAATTAGGGTTGCAAATGTGTTCTCAATCTTTGGCAATTATGATTTGTGATCTTGATTTGATCTCCATGAAAATCCTTCCAAAAATAGGCCAAAACCAATCTTTTCATGCACACATAGGCCTTGCAAGATTTGATTCACTTGCTAGCTGTATATGGGACCTGAAATGTGCACAAAATCTTAAGGTTTGAATGGTTTGGATATTTTCATGATTTATTTTGATTTAAATTGATTTAATTGAAATAAAAAATAAAAATAAATAGAAAAAATAATATAAAGACAAGTGGAAAGAGCTAGGGCTCGTGGACCATGCTACCAACTCAAAACAAGTGCAAAAAGTTAGGCCCATTTAACAAAAATTGCAATTTGAGGCATTTTTGACTTTTGGCAATTTTGTAAAAAAGGTCAACTTCACCAATGCATAACTTCCTCAATTTTGACTCTTTGAAGGTGTTCTTGGAATTTTTAGAAATCTTAAGATGTCCTCTAAGCAACCCTTTTGGTCTCATCTCAATTGGGTCTTCCATGTTAATGTGTGAAACTTTGACAAAAAAGGTGTTTTTGTTGACTTTTCAAAATGACCTATAATGACCAAATTCATAACTTCTTGTGAGTGCATATTTTGAACTTGGGAAGCTGAATATGGATTGTAGATAATTGCATACTCTTAAAAATGAGCTTTGGATGGGTCATTTCTCATAAAGTATGAGAAATTTATGCTTGGTCAAAGTTGAGTTGACTTTTCCTACAAAACCCTAATTTAGCAACTTTTGGGTTTTGATGAATTGTGAGAAACCCTTGATGAATCATGATCAACCCTTGATCAAATTATTAATAATACTTCAAAATGAGGATGTTGACCAAAAATCTTGAAGTTTGACTGTATGTGGGCCACAATTGACTTTTGCCCTAGCACAGTCGATTTTCAGGCCTTTGAGCAATTAACTGAGCAAACTTTCTCTGCAAGGCTTGAAACTTGACATGAATGATCTTGAGAACATATTAGGACAATGGTGAGAATTTGGGGATCCCTTGACTTAAGTATCTTGATGCAACATGAAACCCTAATTTGAGGTAGACTGCCTTAGGAGAGAATTTGTCTGGTCAACCCTTGGACTTCCTTGAGCAACTTGAGGATCTTTCTTGAAATGTTTTGAGAAATATGGGAGGGCAAATTTTGGGGTACAACAGGATCCACCTTCCTCCTTTGTTCACGATAATCTAAGATGTAACATTTACTTCCAAAAACATGAAAGTATTTAACAATTGATTTTCTTCCCCTCCATATTTCGTACAAAGTAGTTGAAGTGCCTTTCGTTAAGTGATTCTGTTATGGATATAACATGCAGTATTCATTGCTTCATCCTAAAAATGGTGTGTAGCTTCTTATCATGAATCATGGCTCTGGAAGATTCTTGGAGAGTTCTATTCTTGCGTTCTACAATCCCATTCTATTGAGGGTAATGGGAGAAGAGAATTCATGGCTGATTCCTTCAGAGGAGCAAAACTCAGCAAATTTGTTGTTCTCAAATTCCTTTCCATGATCACTTCTTATTCTTATGACATGAATTTCCTTTTCCCATTGAAATTTTTGACAAAGATCTTTGAACACTTCAAAAGTTTCTGATTTTTCTCTAATAAAGCTTATCCACGTGTATCTAGAAAAGTCATCTACAACAACATAGGCATACTTCTTACCATAAAGACTTTCAACCTGCATAGGTCCCATCAAGTCCAAGTGAAGAAGTTCCAAAACTTTTGATGTAATAATATGTTGAATCTTCTGATGTGACAACTTAGTCTGCTTTCGAATTTGACAGCCACCACATACCCTTCCTTCTTCTATCTTGAGCTCAGGAATCCCTCTTACTGCTTCTTCAGATATAATTGTCTTCATGCCTTTCAGATGCAAGTGCCCCAATTTTTGATGCCATAGTTTAACTTCATTCTCTTTGGATAAAACACATGTTGAGGATAGGTTTAACTCTTGAGGAACCCATAAATAATAGTTGTCTTTAGATCTGATTCCTTTCATGATAACTTCATTCTTTTCATTGCACACAAGACATTCTTCCTTGGAGAAGTTAACTTTGAATCCTTGATCACATAGTTAGATTATAATTATCATGTTAGCTATTAACCCTTTAACAAGTAACACATTATCAAGCTTAGGAACTCCTGAATAATCAAGCTTGCCAACACCTTTGATTTCTCCTTTTGCCCCATCACCAAAAGTCACATAACTGGTGGAATGAGATTTGACATCCACCAATAGATTCTTGACACTTGTCACGTGTCTAGAAAAGCCACTATCAAAGTACCAATCATCTTTGGTTGATACTCTGAGAGAGGTGTGAGCAATGAAACTACCAACTTTGGACTTGGGAACCCATTGTTTCTCCTTTTTTCTATTTTGGGGAATCTTATCAGTTTCAGGAGGAGTATTTTTAGGATACCCATACAACTTGAAACATAAGGGCCTTATATATCCAAGCCTTCCACAGTGATGACATATCTAGGTTTAGGGATTCTCTCTGGTGTGATTAAGCTTTTTCTTCCCATGATGTTTGCCATGATGTTCTTTCTTCACACGAGGTTTCCCAAGATGTCCTTTCTTATTATGATGTTGAGACATTTGATTCAACATCTTTGGTTTAGGCTTGGCATGTGTGGAAGCAGGTGAAGGATGTTTTCCATGATGTTCTTTCTTAACATGATGTTTGCCAAGATGTCCTTTCTTACCATGATATTTTCCCACATGTTGAGACATTTGATTCAACATCTTTGGTTTAGGCTTGGCATGAGTGGAAACAAATGAAGGCGCTTATAATTTAGGTTCCTTTTTATCATTGAAACCTAAACCACTCTTGTCTCCTATAGCTCTTCCTGCTTGGAGAACTTCATCTGATGTGTTAGTCCCATTATTCAACATCTTGAGAGATTTGACCATTCTATCAAGATTTAAATTTAGAGAAGACACTTCAATTTCCAGATTAGAAATATTTTTAAGATGCTCTTCCCTTTCCTCTTTCAGCTGAGTTATAAGGGCTTTCTGTTTCTCTGAGTAAGAACATCTGAAGCCTAACCAATCAAGCAGGTAGAAGATCGAATGCAGAAATTCTGAATATTGTTTTCTTTGGAAAGCTTCGTAGAAAACTAAAAAACTGCTTATGAAATAAATCTAATTGATTCATTAGGAATCAAAGGAGTTCTTGATATATCAATTGTTGAATGGAAAATGCTTTAAAAAAATGCAAAGACAAAATCCATTCACTCTAAAGTGGATATGCTGACAAGCCTTGATAGACTAATATAAACAAGTTAGCTCAGCATTTCAAGAACAAGATTGTCAATCAAAATCGTCAAAGTTTGATGATATTTGTATTAGAACAGATTCTGCAAAATTTTCAAGGAACCAAAAATTCAGAAGACGCTAGGAAATGTTAGTTAATTTTCTGAAGTACATAGCTTCTCAAAAATTCATGAAATATTGACCTTCTGAAAATTAACCTTTTGTTCAAAAGGAAGCTTGACAAACAGATGGATGATCTGATAATAAAATATTAGAATATTTGTGCTATGAGGATTACCCTCAAGAAGTTGGACGAGTGATTCTAAATAGAAAGATGAAGAGATCATCTGAAGAGAAGATTGATTCTAAGATTAGAAATTAGACTTCAGAAGAAACTTATACTCCTCAATCAGAAAACTGAGAACCTCTAAAGAAGTAAGAGGAACCAATAAGTATGAGTTCAGATTCTCTAATAAATCACTCTAAATAAAATCAGATGCAAAACAAAGCTGATCAGAAGCTCTATCAAGAACAAGCTAAAGTCAAAATTAGAATGAAGAGCACTCAAACAAAAGAATCACGGCGAAGATTTCAGAATCTCAAAGGTATGTTTTTCTTTTATCTATAATTTATTAGAAATTCTGATGAAAATACTTCTACAAGTTAGAATATGTTTTAAAAAGAAGCATTCCAAATGTTAGTGCAACTCCAGGTTGTGAATTTTCTTGTTAGTGAAAATTTCATGATCTGGAACATTCTCTTTTCCAAGGGAAAATCTTTTGATCAATTCTCTGGATAATGTGAACACGTAAGTTTTCTTGAGAATAAGAATAAATTTTTTTACGTATGATATGTGTGTGATGATAGTTTCTCATTTAAGCAACTACATTCAATATTTTTATGTATGTCAATTTCTGGTCTGTCATCTCTAAATTCTGATTCAATCAAATTTTTTTTTACACCTGTATGGCATTTCTTTAAAGATTGGCTCACTCCATTCCTTTTCTTTGAAACTCTTGTCTTTTATTGTGTTAGTGATTTATGTCATTCTTACAGTATGATACAACCTCTTTCATCCACTTGAGTATATATAGATCTATAGTGATTTAACACACTTATCCCTTCCTCTCATTAACCCATTCCTATCGAGATCCTTCCTCTCATATTTCCATCACGACTCAACCTACCTTTCTTGGAAATGAAGATCTTCTTTAAATTATCGTTGAATTTTTTTTTGAAATTCTTCCTCTTGAAATTAACATTGCTTGTATCATTGCAGATGTGTCATACTTTCAATAATAGACAAGATACTTCACTATGTTAAAGAAACCTGTCTGCGTGAATCTTGTTAAAGAATTCTGAAAGCATGCTTATCTTGAATATGAGAATTGTTCTATTATCTCCCATATTTTTAAAATTCCCATCACCATTACTCATTTCTCAATCACTCTTGCAACTGGGTGTGAAAAAGTTGGTGTCACCGTTGACTTTGTCAAATCTAGGTTTATTATGTGTGAGAAATTTGCTTCTCTTCATGACATGTCATCAGGATATGAACCTATCAATCTTTAAAATCTACTACATATTCCCAAATCTTGGTTTAAGCTTATGTTGTCCAACTTTCTTCCCAGAGGGGAAAACCAAGACCTTTTGAGGTACGGTGACCAAGAACTCATCTATCTTCTGATGAATGATACTCGAGTAAGCCTGCCACAGTCTATCTTCATCTATCTTTGAATATCCATCTCTAAGTATAGAAATCGCATTAAGTCATACATTCCTTATGGAAGAGTTTTGTTTGAAATAACGAATAGTGGATATTATCATGGAAATGATTGCAAAAGATGGTCTAGAGAACTGTCCTAAAAGCTATTTGTTGAAGACTAAGTGTGAAATCTTTAGTAGTTAGGAGAACATAGTCTGTCTTATCTAATCGTGGTTGTCCTTGTTGCTTGTTCTCTTGTCTGATTATTTTTTTCTTGTCTATTTTATTTCTTTAATTAATGAAGATTTTAATTTTTTTAATGATTTACTTTGTATGCTTAACTTGAATATAAATATCTTAAAACTCTGATATAATCATAATCATATATTATCATGAAATGGCAAGTATTTAGGCATTATAAATTCATTAAAAGTCTAAATTAAGACAGTCATGCATGCGTATCTAAGGCATAGGTAAGGTTCTAGACCTTTAATGTATGTCAATTACCTTCTCCATGTATTAGAGGGTAGCTGTTTAAACTTCTTCTCATGAACAATTGACATTCCCTCATAGACGAGATTAACTTCTCTGTTTCCCTTTCCCATACATCTATTGTGTATTGGGAACAGATAATTCGTGTCATATTCTTATGTTTTTGTTTATGACATCATTTGATTCTCTCTCTCTCTCTATCTCTCTCTCTCTCTCTCTTAAAGAATATTAGGAGTTATAGTTGTCCTTCTGTCCTTCCCCAATCATCTATCATTGAGTATCCCAAGATTAATTACCTTTCGTAAGGAAAACCATTTCTCTTGTCAGTCACGTCTTCTCGATTCCTTTTATACACCATGTTCGCACTCTCCCTCTCTAAACAAGTAATCCATCAATATCCTTTCTCTTCTTTATTATGACTTCAAGAATGTTTCATGAAGATGATGATATTTTGGATGTCATCATTGAAAAATATCTAAAACTCTTTGGTGCTAGTCTGAAATTCCATCTCAGCATTCACTTTCAAAATTGGAATTGTTATCTCTATTTACTAAGAGGATCCATTTATCCAAATCTTGTAAAGAATTTTTGGAAAAATGCTTATGTCAATCTCAATGGTACCTTAATCTCTTCAAATATCTATGGCTGGGATATTTTCTTCACTGCTGAATGCAGTGTTGAAATGATAAATTGTCCTTGTATGGTTATCACGACTCGTTGTGTTTCTCTCGATTGCATCTCTGATTCTAAAATTCTTTACATCTTTGAAGCATCTTTTGAGTTCGACTCTACTAACCCTAAGAGTCTTAAGCCTATTGCCAAAGACTATTTTTTCTTTATTCTAACAAATCTTTATCCTCACTGAACTAACAAAAATGTCTTAACCAATGATGATAAGACTCTAATTTTCTGTCTGATCAAACCTATTCCGATTAATCTTCCTCAAGTCATACTTAATCACCTTAAAAGGTTTATCACTTCTTCTAGAAACTTGAACAAAACCTTTATTCCCTATGGAAGAATCCTGTTATAAGTGTTTGTTCAAGGTGAGATTTTGAGAATCCTTCAAAGGATTCCCGAGGGTCCTAGTGATGCTTTGCAACAAGAGAAGTGTAAGACTTTTGATGACCAGTGGTTACAATAAGTTTTAATTCTATCATCATTCATTTTGTTGTGAAACTTGTGTTAATTCTATCATCAATGAAAACTCTTTATTTTTACCACTTGTTGTTACTTCTATTTTTTTAATGTTTTTCACGCACAGTTACCTTTTTGATGATGTCAAAAAGGGGGAGAAATATAATGATTCTAATGAAGATAATAATTAAATGATTTAAAATGTTCATTTACCACTGACGTGTGTTTGTTTTTTGATAGTTAATTGAGGAACTCTGAACAAGATCACTAAGCATTCTAAGACAGGTCAAAATGAAAGTACTCTGTTGAAGTTCTTAAGAACTGATTGTTCATATAATCGAAGATGTAAACTTTGTGAACATATGTTCAAGAATCAGATAGACCTAATACTGTTCAGAAGTTAAGAACTTTTTGAAAGTTAAAGTTATCTTGATTTTGGTATCATAACGTTCAGAAGATGTAAAATGTTTGAGAATGTGATATTCATGACATAAGATCAAAAGCAAAAGCATATGCTTTCCAAAAGAATTGAGTGAATCTAAAGTTGAATAATATATGATAAATATGGATAGAATATTCAATAAGTAGAAGCTCTGATGAATACAAGATCTCAATTGGTTCTATTGGCATCTAGAGTCAAGACTCTCAAAATCTCAAAATCTGATCTATTAGAACCAGGGGGAGTTTTTACTCAAATGGTTCAGAGTCAGGATATTAGAGCTTCATCAAGTCATTGACTCAGGGGGAGTTTTCATAAAAAAGATAAGTATTCCTTACCTTCTTATTTTCAATTTTTATGATTATATGAACAAAATTGTGTCATCAAAATACATAGTTTTGTCATCATAAAAAAGGAGGAGATTGTTAGAACAAGATTTGGTTCTGCAATACTATCTCTGAGTTTTGATGATAACAAATGAGTATGTTAGTATGAGAAATTTTGATACTCTAATGTCTGTTATTTTTGAGTAATTAACAAACAGGTTCCGATTCTAATGGATGGAGTGGCTAAGACATTAGAAGAGAATTAATTACGCTTTTGCGCTACACAAGTTCTGATGAATAGGAGCAAGACACTCCAGAAGCTTCTGAAGTGTATGCTCTGATGTTTATCTAAAGAAACAAGTCAGAAGATCTGAAGACATATGTTCTAATTAGATTCGGATGCTGAAGACTCATGCTTCTAAAGACAACGTGTTTTAGAGAAACAAGTCAGAAGATTTGAAGACAAAATTTCTACTTAAGTCCTTTTGCTAAAGACTCATGTTTCTGAAGACAACGAGTTCTAAAGAAACAATCAGAATATCTGAAGACATAAGTTCTACTTAAGTCCAGATGCTAAAGACTCAAGTTTCTAAAGACCCATGGTTCTAAGAAAAGGGTTCTAAAGACCAAGTCCTGAAGACTTTGAAGACAGAAGTTCTAAAGACTCTTTAGACTTAAAGTTCTAAAAGACCCAAGGTTCTAGAAAAGGATTTCAAGACCAAGTGCTGAAGTTTGAAAGACAAGGTTCTGAGTGAACAAGTTTTTACGACTGAAGACTTGATTATCTGGAGGTTCAAATGTCACGATTCTACTCATGCTTCAATCATCTTTTGAAGTTTCAAATACAAATGTTACCGTTAGAAATGATAAGTACACAATACAAAAAAGCCTTATCCCACTACCTCTCCACTATCTTGAGTTGTAGAAAATAAAAAGAAGTGGCAGTACTATTTTCATCATTGTGTAACGACTCTTTTTCAATAGCCAACATCTCTATTTTTCTTGGCTATATAAGAAAAGGATCATATGCTTAAAATGTGGTTGTTGTTCCATGTTCAAATGAAAGGTGTCATTATTGGAACACAACCAAAACTATCAACCACTATAACAACAACAAGAACAACTATTGCCAAGATGATTCTTCAATCATGTTGTTGATGATTTAAAAAAAACAATGAAATCATTGATCCACAATGTGTTTAATTTCATATACTGCAAGAAGCTTGCTAAGCCACAGAAGATAATGAAGATGATCAGGGAAGCTCCAGTTACAAATCCATAACATGAATGTTGTGCTCTAAAATGATCATTGAAGTAAAGAGAACAAGGGTTATTGTCCAGAATGTTCTAAGGTGATTCAAGATGAAGAAGTTCTTCTCTTTACTGCATCAAGATCAATAAAGTTTTTAGCAGCTTATGAAAAAGAAGACTTCAGCAATTCAAGTGCTTTGGGCTATTGTCCGTGAAGAAGCTACTTGAAGAAAATAAGATCACATATTTGAAGTAAAATGTGATGTAATATTATTAGTGTGTATTAGGATCTTCGGATATACTTAATTGAGTTTACACTTGCTTGTGTAGAAGTACTCTCTTGTTAATAAACCATGTAAACACAAACAGTTGTTTGTTCCTTCTAAAGGTCTGGTTAGGTCATAAGTTTTAGGAAGGATTTTTGTGTTTCTTCTAAAGGTCCAGTTAGGTCAGAAGTTTAGAAGGTAACATGTTCCTCAAAGGACCAGTTAGGTGAGAATCTTTGAGAAGATTAAGATGGCGGTGTTAGTGGTTGTTAGTCACAGTAGTTGTCTGTGCATATTATAGTCAGATTTGGTTATAGTGGCTTAAGTCCTTGAGTTCAAGGAGAAATCACCTTGGTAGGGTGGACTGGACTAACTTGAGGGTTTCTCAAGTGAACCAGGATATATCATGTGTTTCTTACTTCTGCTTATGCTTAATTGTTTATGCTTCTACAACACATTCAAAATCATCACTCAACACACCAATGTTAAGAACTGAAAGTTTATTAAGAAAGGAAAACCCAATTCAAACCCCCCACTTTCTTGCTTTTTCTTAACACCTTCAGATGTGCAGTTACAAATCAATTTAGGAATTAGATTAAAATCTGATTGATTCAGATTTATAATTGATTTAGATTTAATTAGATTTTAGGATTTCTGGATTTGTGATGTATTTGGTCCATAATCTGTATGTAAATTCCAATTATCATTAATAAAAGTCAGATTCTCGCAGCGATTAATTCATCTGATTTTCTGGATTTTAGCTTTAATTGCTAGCTTGGGGATGAAGAGAAAAATGGTGCGTCGTTTGTAAATTAGGGTTTCTAAACCCTTGTTGACTTCAATCAACATACATTTAAAATAATAAAAATAAAATATAAAAATGAAATATTAAATAAATAAAAATAAAAACAATTTGATTTTTTTTGGAAGTTGACCTCTAATCAGCTAATGTTAATGAAAATAAAGATAAAGTTTTTATAAAAGTCCAATATCAAATAGACATCAGAATTTATAAAGAGTATTTAAATTGATAATAGATAATAGTCATGTAATAATAATTCAACATTAAATCTATAATAAAATAAAATTTATACTAAAGTTTATTTTATTTAGAGAAATAAACTAAAAATAAAACTATTTGTAACATTAAAGTAGTATTAGAAAACGACTAAATTTATACAAATAAAAAAAAAACCCTTTTATATGTTTTTCTTATAAACAATAATTTAACTAAACTAATTACTCCCAAAAATAAATTAATATAACTAAATATTAGTATAACTTAAAAAATGTATATTTTCTAAAGTTAGTTAGATATTAGAAATAATTTACAAAATTAGTATAAATAATTTAAAAAAGAAACAAGTAAAATAATATTAGACTGTAGCACCAAGATGAGCAAATTTTGGGGTATGACAATTAAATGCTCCTCATTCTAAGGAGGAAAAGCTACATTTTGCGCTTCAAGATTCGTTCATCCTTGGAATCATTGTTTTTATTCTTTCGGTTCACGAATCAGAGTAAAATGGTTTTGTTTTTTGTTTTTCAAAAAACACATGATTTTTTATTTAAACCTTTTTGTTTCAAAAATTACTATCAATAATAAATGAAATTTTTGCAAAATAAAATGAGAATTGCAAAGAATTGGATAAAGGCTCAAACTTTATTAATAGAATGGTAGTCCGCAAATAGCGTGACTCTATAGATGATTACAAAGTTTGGAAAATGATAAATACATAGAAAATGTATATTGAAATACAATGACCAATATTCTCCCTAACAACTTTGAACTCATGTATTTAGGCTTCGAATGAGAAGTGATAAGAATCAGATGAAGACTGATCCTTCACACGATCAAGTCTTTTCTGGGGCAGTTACTTGCCAATAATCCCTAACTTTTACCTAGATTGCCCTTACGGGTTTTCAATCTACCAGGATGATATATTCTGTTTATGTCTCTAATTTTTTCCCGGACTGTCCTTTCGGGTTTTCAGCCCTCTGAGACGCTTATTTTTACCTAAGTCACCCTTTCTGGTTTTCAACTTAGTGAGTTATTCTTTTATTCTTTAGGCAAAGTATTTATTGACTGCATCAGCATTCACGAAACGTGGGAAATCCTCATTGTTACCTTAAAAATCTTTTAAGGTATATATTGTGTAATTAATGAGGGTAGTCACATGAGTTAAGAAGACATCCTACAAATAAAAGCTGTAAGAAAATTAAACTCGAGAATGAGAAATAGTTGGAAAAATTATTAGTCAGCAGTGGAAAGTCGATACAATTGACAAACAAGCTAGTCGAAGTTTGGTCTTGTCGACCAAATTGAACTCTAAGACTTAGAGAAGTTTGGATCGTCTATCTACGCTAAAGGATGGCGTCAAAGTGAGTGCTGGAGAGGGATAATTTTGAAATTTGAAAATACCAGCAGTTGCAAGATAGTTTTCCAAATTAAGCGCCAAGTACGTGGTGAAAATATATATAAGCAATTATCTTAAGTCCAAATACGTGTCAAGTATACAGTGTCTTCTAAGACGTAGGCAGTTAGATTGTTAACTACTATAAATAAAAGGATCCAGTGTAGGATTCGAGGCGTGTTCACTTTGTACTAGAATCACTTAACAAACCCAACATTCCAAGCGTATGGAAGCAGAGGGTTTCAAAGGTGTTAATGTACGTGAATCACCATCTTTATATCAATGCAAATTCCTTTCTTTTAAGTTGTTCCTTTTGAATCTTTTACTTTAATTTTATTTACTTTCGAGCGATTCTTTTACATTATCATCTACGCTTTTGAAACTCATTCTACCTCTATACTAGAATTTACTAAAGAGTCACTCAACATTTATTTCATTTAAACAAGTCGTAACCTACTTTCAGTCACAAGTCACCTTCAGTCGGTCAAAACATTACATTATGGAAACTCATGCTTGTTCTATCCTTCAGAGAAAACCATTTCTCAAAAAGCAAAGTCTTAAGTCGGTCGAACAAGTTATACTTAGATACATTAGCACATGTCTTAGGATCAACTAGTTGATCCTGCAAGTAACGCTTAGTTTTTAGGCTTTGGGAAGGCTAGCGATTGTTTACCCTTTTCCACAGTAAACAAAATGGAACACTTGGCGGGACCAGTGCTAGTGTAGTAGTTTTCAAGTTTTATTTTTGGGTATTAGTAAATGTATGAATCTTAGAAGTGGGAATCTAACCAAAAAGTAAGATAGACCACAAGTTAAGCAACGTACACCAAGGATGACTGATCCTATCAACCCTAAGGTGGATGTAGTGCCATAAAGAACAATAACTACCACAGACACAGTTGCAACAATGTCGACTGTAGGTGCAGTTCCAGTGTCAATTTCTCAGGCTCCACCGGCGAGTCTAGGACCAGTGATGGCCACAACCGTTAGGCCTAATATACCTCGTTTCAGCACAACAGATCCTCTTTATGGAATGCCATATTCCTTAATGCCAGGATATCAGTCGACATCAAACCCAGCGCTATTGGCTGATAACGATCAAAATATGACTTCCCCATTGCAAGGGTCTGCACCAAGAGGAAATTCCTTAAATTGGAATAACCAAAATAGAGTGGTGCCTCCTCCACTAGCGCCTCCTTTAATTAATACGTCAGTAGCGGTTTTGAGGCAGCAAATGGATGATAGTAACCATGAGTTGGTAAATTTATTAACCAATCAAATGGGTTATGTGATTAACCCTATAATGCAAGAGTCGGTTGAAACTAATAGACAGTCCGCTAAAACAAATAGGCAGGTAGTCACTCAATTGACATGCTTGTGTAATTTTCTGGGGGCACCCCAAGTGCCTGGTCGACATATACCACATGTTATTAGACTAGTTGTCCCTGCCCAAGTGGAAATGGGGGCAGTAGAAGATAAAACAGTATACCAGGGGTAAGTGCCTAGACCACAAGTACAACAAAATCAAGTTGTCGAACCAAGAGTGGTAAAACGCCATCCAATGATAATGGTTAATCGACAATAAGTTGTTGATCAAACTGTTGATCAATATCGACAAGAGGATTTAGTGGTAGAAAATAACCTAACAACTATCATTGAAAGAATTATGGCTAGGAATGGTATGAATACAACACTGTAGAAGCCAACATATTCTTCCCCTTTGTCTGAATACATTTTGCAAACTGAATTACCTAGAGGATGGAAAATCCCTAAATACACAAAGTTTGGGGGAGAATCAGGTGAATCGGCAGTAGAACACATTACTAGGTATCTAATTGAGTCAGGAGATATGGAAAATAATGAAAACCTAAGGGCAAAGAATTTTCCTTCATCCCTTACGAAGGCATCATTCACATGGTTTACTACCTTACCCCCAAATTTGATTGAGTCAATGACCAAATTGGAAAAACATTTTCATGAACAATTTTATGAGGGACATTCGAAAATTAGTTTGGTAGAATTATCAAACATAAAAAGAAATTTTTCTAAAAGTATTGATGATTATTTAAATAGATTTCGCTCGTTGAAGGCAAGGTGCTTTACGAAGGTGCCTGAACATGAACTCGTTCAAATGGCAGCTGGGGGTTTGGACTATTCCATTAGGAAGAAAATAGACCTAACTTTTGTGAAAAGTATGTCGTAGTTAACTGATAGAGTTCGACATCTTGAACGCCTGCGATTAGAAAAAGTCAGACATACCAAGGCTAGAAAATAAAAAGTGGCCTTTGTAAACTTTGATGATACAAATCCTATTTATAAAGCTGATTATATCTCACTGTGATACGGTGGAAGAACTGACTTGGGTGTTTTGTGTTTGATCGCAAATGTTGCGGTTAGCAAGAGTCGTCACCGACTTTTCTTTTATCCAAAAGGAAAGGTGAAAAAGCACAGGAAAAACCTTTGAGATTATTTCTTGAGTTCGGGGGGTAGATTATGAAAAGGGAAGGTATTGGCGCCCTTTTCATCCGTGGTTTTCCATGGGATCTTAGTTACTTTCTAGATCACTTGATTTTTGTTTGAAATTGTGCTTTGAGTGTTTTTTGAAAGTATTTTGTAAAGAGGCCATTGTTTAGGAAATCTTTGTAATGATTCTTGTTTGTAAGAATGTATACAAAGATGTCGATCTTTTAAAAATGTTTTCAAGTTTGTAAGATGTTTGAAAGTGTGTGTGTTTGTTTTGAAAATAGCAAGGATGTTTTTTTGAAATTGAGCAAGTAAATAGGAGCATTCTACCTACTCAAAATGTCTTTCTTGTTCATTTTCTTTTCCTTTGACATTGTTATCTTACCATTGATTTGGTAAGCAACCCTATATTTGGATGTAAACGGGACGGGCATGGGTCATTGTATAACCATGATTAGTAATGTTACAAGGTATCTTAACATTCTTTTTGAGGGACTACGATCATTTGTAAGGCAACTTAGATAGCATCATCGAGGGACTATGATCTTGTATTTGCTTGTTTTTGCTAAGATACCTTACATGCGTAATATGGCCATTTTGTATAAGGTAACCAAGTGGGGTAACCCTAGGGGTGCTTGTGTGCAAATGTATCATTTTCATGCTTGTTTTTGTCTTGAGTCAGGGTTTTCTAGGTATTGGTTTTAGTCTTTTCATACAAACCCTAATTACTATCATATTATATATGAAAGCGATAAATTGCGGAATTTAAAGTTACTATGCTATTACAACATTTGTGGGGAGGGGGGTATATAATTTGTAAATGGGGATTGCAAGAATTTAAACCTAATTAGTCTATTATAACCATATTGAATTGGTATGAATATACAAGGAATTAAATAAATACAAAGTATAAAATGAATAAATGTACAAGTATATAAAATGTAAAAAAAAATGAATTTTGTTTGGTTTTCATAAAAAAAAGATTTTGTCTTAACCTAATTAAATAAAGAAAATAGTTAATTAATTTTGAATTTATTAAGAAAATATTTTTGAATAAAACCCTAATTCTATTTAGTTAATTAAAAGAAAATACGTTTAGAAAAAGTATTCTAAGTGTTTTTATTTTGAAAATCTTTATAGTAATATAAAATATTTTTAGTCTCTTTTTTTTATATCAAAAAATAATGTATTTAAATTATTATGAAAGAGAATAACTAATAACCTAATTTTATTATATATTTGCAAGATAATAAGTAAAAAAATGAATAGAGTATAATTAATAAAAATATTTTTGTGAGAGAAAATAAAATAAAATAAGTCAAAATATAAATATATCATTTTTTGTATTTTATGATTTTTAGTATTTAGAAAAAATATATTTAAGAAAAGATAAATGAAATAAATAAACAAATAAATAACTTGGGCCAGGGGGTGCCAAGAGCCAATATGGAGGTCAGTTAGCGAAAACAAAAATAAACCAGGCCCAAAGGGCCCAGCGCCTGCCAAAAACAACAAAAATCTGAAAAATGAAAAGGGTACCACTGGGGCTCGAACCAAGGTCCCATAGGTTACAGGCATGCGCTTCTACCACTGGGGTGGCTATACATCCGTTAATACAAATGAAACAATAAGTATGTAAGGCAAAACGTGTTCTGAAGACTTCATCTTCAACCTCCAGCCAGACCTACTGTAACTTTCTCATTTCTCATCAAAAATGAAAACTGTAAACATGAAACTTGTAGCAAATTTCCTCACGATTCCAGAAATGTAAAGTATTAGAACTATAGATCAAAGATAAGAAAGAATTTTAATGGCCCTAATCTGAACCCTAAAAATTTCAGAAATTTCAGTTTCAAAATTCTCTAAGCTCAAGCAAAATTAATGGAAACTAAGGACATGGTTAGCTTCATGGCAATGATATCTACATGTTTTATTCACAAATAAACTATTGATGATGCCTGTATGAAGAGTTCCAAGTTGAGAAAGCTTACCTCAAAACTGGAAATCGTATTTTGGGTTTGAGCTTGTTTTAAGGTGCTGCAATGATCAGGTTAGCTTCCTTGAGGTTCTAGGAAGCTAATGCAATGATAAGCTTGAACAATGGATGGCTGAAATGGCCTAGAGAAGTCAAGTTGAAGACTCTGTTTTTTGGTTATGGAAGTTATGGTAAATGGTGTTACAGTTCTGAAATAATGATAGGGATGAGATGTATTTGATGTAAGGAAGATTTAGAAACTAAAAGGCCAAGAAACGCACGAGGGAAATGGGAGTTTGAAGTTCAAGGTCAGAAACTGTGCAACAATGGAGTTTTTGTGCAATTTCTGATTTGAGAGAGTTTTAGTGTATTTCAGGGTGCTCAAGCTTGTCCTCTAGATCACAAATAGTGGCTCTATTTATAAGCAACAAGTTTGGAATGCTCTAGTTGATCAGAATTCAAATTTACATGTTTATGCATAACATGTGATTTTTTTGAGAAATCCAAGTTTCCATGCCTTGTACTTGGTTTATAGAGTTGTTAATCACTTTAAACACAATGCTTCTGACTTTGTGGATAAAGTGTAATCAAGAAAAATAAGTTGGGAGCTCAAGAAGCTGACTCTGTGCATAAAGCTTGCTTTACAAGAATGGATATGTTACTTTCTTCCTAAAAGGGAAATCCTTTTAATCTTCTTCGACATATCTGGTCGCATTCGACAGACCTTTTGTTTTACTAGTGAATAATCCTATTTTGTAGGCAGACGATGTACCACAATATCTGCATCAAGTCCTGGCATGTCATCATACGACCAAGCAAAGACCTCAACATACTCGTGTAGCAACTGAATCAGACGCTCCTTGACACTGGGTTCCAGATTGGCACCCACCTTGACTTCTCTTTTGTCTTCTTCGGTACCCAGGTTGATTGTGTCCACTAGTTCCTCATGGGGTTGAATGGTTCTCTCTTCTTGTTGTAGTAATCTGGAAAGTTCCCATGGTACTTCACAATCTTCCTCACCTTCGTCTTCGGCTTGGTAGATTATATTTTCAGAGTCACAGAAAGCCATAGCAGAACCGTTACCCATGGGATCCTGAATGGATGTAGATCTGCATTGTTAGTGTGAGTGTGTGTAAGGGTATAGCTAAAATGTAAAAAGAAAAACAATGAGCACAAAGTTTGTATGCAAAACGTCCATGATTCATTGATGACATATAGAAATGAGATAATAACCCTTACAAATGGACCATTGTGCCTCGGGTAAGACACAAGGTTTTAAGAGTCTGAATTGTTTTAATATTACAGATCCAACAAAATGTAAAGACAAATTACTGTGGGATAAAAGTGATCGGGATGAAATCTCTAGCCTCCCAGTTGCTGAGCCCTCCACTAACAGTTGGGAAGATCCAATCCTCCAGGTTGCAGCCATCTTCATCATCCTCTATCGCGTTGACTTCACGATTGTTGATCTTCAGGGGTGGTCCTCCAGCACGAGTGCGGCATACAATCTTCTGAGCACCTGAAGTGAATCCTAGGCCAAACTTGTCAGATTTGTATGGGATATCTAGGAGTTGTCCCCAGGTAGTGCACCCACCTTCTTCTATCAATGCCTTTGCATCCTTCAAATATGACATCCTGAGTGGAGGCCTTGTGATCTTGGGAACTCGAGACACAACCTTGGTCACTGCCACATCTTGTGGGACCTCTTCAAAGTGCTGAAATGGAGTTTCAATAAATTCACCATCTAATTCCACATATCCGAAGGAATTGAGATGGCTGATCATATACTCTTCTTCTCCGTGAACAGTGATAATCTTCCCTTGAATCGGATACTTCAGCATTTGGTGCAACGTAGAAGTAACAGCGCCAGCATTGTGAATCCATGGTCGGCCTAGCAAGCCGGAATATAAAGGGCGGATATCTATTACATAAAAAGATGAATCAAATGTTTGGGTTCCAACCTTTATGGGATATCCACTTCCCAATGCACCATCATTTTTGAGCCGTCAAAAGATCTTACTACTATGTTGCTTGGCTTCAATGTCAATCCCTCACAGTCAAGCCTATCAAGAGCTTTTTTAGGCAATACATTCAGAGATGAGCCAATATCCACCAAAACATGAGCCAAGGTTGTGCCCCTACATTCAACTGAGACATGAAATGCCTCATTATGCTTACTTCCTCTTGCCGTTAAATTAGCATCTGAGAAACCTAAACCATTATTTGCAGTCAATCTGGCTACGCAGTCTTGGAACTGGTCGGCAGATGTTTCTTGGGGTACATGGGCAGTTTTTAGAATTTTACCAAGGCTTTTGCGTGCGCCTCAGAACATAGTAGTAAAGCCAGCATGGAAATTTTAGATTGAGTTTTCCCTAGTTGTTAAACTACATCATAGTAACTTCTTTTTATGATCTTTAGAATTTCCTTGATCTCTTTCTGGGAGGTCTCAGGGATAAAAAATGATTATGCCTTCGTCCAGACAGGCTCAATCAGAATACTTTTACCTCGAGTCTCGGTTAACTCGGCAGCAGGAATGTTAGTAGGAGTGATAGCAGGGATTGTAACAGCTTTGTCAGTTGGAGTATTAGTGGGGATGATTGTAGGACTGGGAACAGCTTTTGGAGGAGCAACGACAGGAATGATTACGGGTCCAGAAACTGCTTTTAGGGGAGAAATTTCTGGAGAGAATATCCTTCCGCTTCAGGTAATCTTGCCAGTTCCTGCAATGTTATTGATATCAGAGTCAACTTTCTCAAAACTTGAATCTTCGGCGGCTGGCCAATCTTGCTTGATACCGTGGTAGTAGACATCCCCTCCATAATTCCATGGTATGGTTTTGTATGACGAATACGGGACTGGTCCATGTATTGCAATTATCAAAGGGGTTACTTTTGGAACTGGTGTAATTCTAACGGGTCTTTTGGTGGAGACCCTGGAATAATTGGCGGAAATGGTAATGGTAGACACATCATTAAAAGGAACAGGCGGAACAAAAGTCTTTTCAAACAAAATTTCCTTGTTATCTATTAGGCACTGAACGCCTGCTTTCAACAAATGACAGTTGGTTTGTAAGGACAAACAGAAATGGCAGCTTTCATCACAATCTGGGAATATACTGGCAATTAATAAGTTCTTTTTGATAGTCAGGCGTGGGGTCATAAGTTCATCAACTGAAGTAACAAACATATCTTCCTCAACGGCGTTGGCATTATGGCCGTGTTTGGGCATAGGGGCAGAAATGACATTTGGCTTTTCGGGCGCATCAAATTCAATCTCTTTGGCTTCAATGAGGTCTTGTACTTTGTTCTTTAGAGCCCAACAATTATTAGTGTCATGGCCAAGAATCTCAGAGTGGTATGCACATCGGGCATTAGGATGATAATGAGGAGAGGTTGTGTCAGGGTTCTTTGGAGCTTATTTCAAGGTCACTAGTTTGGATCTTAGCAAGTGTGGCAATACTTGAGATAGTCTCATATTAATTCGGGTGAATTGTCGAACTGGTCTTTCCATTCTTGGTTGGTTATTTCTTTGCTGATCAGGCATAGGTTTAGGAATCATAACAACCCCCACCATTGGACGGTGTTCGGCCCTATCTTGATTTCTCTGAGGATAAACAGAAACCACTTCTTTCTTTCTGATAAATGGCTTCCTTATAGCAGTAGAGGATGTATCTTTATGAATTTTTCCTCTCTTTATCCCGACTTATACCCTTTCTCTAGTCAATATGAGTTCAGTAAAACCTGCCGATGAACTCCCAATTAGGTGATTGAAGAAGGGACCAGATAAGGTGCCCAAAAACATATCTACTAATTCTCTTTCAGACAGGGGAGGTTGAACTCTTCCAGCCAAGTCTCTCCATTTTTGTGCATAGTCCTTGAAGCCTTCACTTAAAACCATGGCCATACTCTAGAGTTGAGTACGGGTAGGCGCCAAATAAGCATTGTATTGGTATTGTTTGTAAAAGGCTGCAGCAAGATCTTCCCAGTTATGAACATTGGCTCTTTCTAACTGATAAAACCAATCAAGTTGAGTTCCAAACAGACTGTCTTGGAAGAAGTGTACCCATAAATCTTTGTCAGCGGTATGGGGCTGGATTTTCCTCACATAGGACCGGAGTTGCCTTTTAGGACATGAAACTCCGTCATATTTGGTGAACACAGGTGCTTTGAATTTTGGAGGAATGACAATTCCCGATATTAACCCCAGCTCCTCAAAGTCCAAACCAGGCACTTTTTGGATTTACATCACACTCAACCGCTCTTCGAGATGTTTATACTTGTCATCAGCTGGAGGGTGTTGTTCTTCAGAATAGTCTTCTTCTTCCTCTTCCTCTTCAGACTCTAACTGGACAACTGTTTCCTTGCCCTTCGCATCTTGATTGTCTTTCTCACCGGATGTCGTTGCAAAGTCTAGGGCCCTTCTTGTCTGCCCTTGGAATCTTCTTCCCATGTTTAGAACTCCGGTCATCTTCTTTGTCTTCTTTTTCTTCTCCTCAGCCAACAAAGTCTTCAATTGTTCTAGTCCTTTGGCTAGGGTCAAGAACAACTATTGAAACTGTGCATTATGAGCTTGGAGGTCCTTCACCGTTTTCCCGAGATCCATATTACTGAAATAAACAGTAGAGAGATGAGGAGACTTGTTGCAAGAAACCTGTTTATGTTATGATGAATGGTAAATGCATATGCAATGTTTTCAAGGACTTTAAGATTCAAGTTTGATTTAGACAAAAAGGAAACACACGTTATATTAATAAATTAAAGCTTTTGAGTACACCAATGCCTTCTTGGGCAAAATAATACAAAAAACTCTAAGATAAAAAGGTAGTCCGCATCCTCTTTGGTGCAATGTAAGCATTCAGAGTCTGCTCCTCATGAAGTAGCCTAGTGAGTTCCAAAACCTTCTTCTCGCTTGCGTAGAATTGGGCTTCGAAAGTATCTCGCTCCCCATTGAGTTGTATCCAATCCCTTTGTAGGTCTTCAAGAGATGTGGGCATGCCGGGATGTAGGATTGTGTATGGGACATCTCTTTCCATGACAGGCTCAATGATTACCTGGAGAATGGAGGGGTAAGGCATCATAAGACTCTGAGCACGGGTTCGTACCCATTTGAGGTAAGGCTCAAGAGGGATGGAATTTTTATGCCCTAAAGTGTTGCTATCTACCTTGTTTAACATCCTCCAAGCTCATATAAATCTCTGGCGAAGACCTTGATCGTTGTTGTCGTAGTAAAATACCAAACCTTGAATCAGCATCTCGTGCGGGCCATCCCTTCAGGCATAACCAAAATTTCTTAAGGCTAAGCAGGGGTTGTAGGTGATACCTCCCCTAATGCCAAGTAGAGGGACATTAGGAAATTCTCCACAACGGTCGACAATAGTAACATTCTCTATGGATCGGGAGCACCAATGAATGTATGAATGTTTAAGTGTCATCAACCTTTGTGACCACCTTGAACCTTGCTCATTCTTTAATACAGATTGGGGAAGATGCGAAATAAACCAACTTACCAAGAGAGGAGTGCAACACATTAGGACACCTCTTTTCCTCATTGTGCGAGTGTGAAAAGAGTGTAGGATATCCCCTAGTAATGTAGGCACTGGGTTACGGGATATGAAGATTTTGACGGTGTTCACATCTATGAGTTGGTCAGGATTTGGAAACAAAACCATCCCATAGATGAGGAGAGCCACAATTTCCTCAAAGGCTTGCAAATCCAAGGAGTTCTAAAAGTTTTGGGCTTTCTAGAACAAGAACTTTGCTAGGAAACCTTTGACACCACTCCTTGTTTCCCAATGAGTTGTGACATCAGATGAGTGCAAGTGTAGGGCTTGAGCAATCTCTTCTGGATTTGGGTCTCTTTTTGTACCATTGAAAGGTAGTTGATTGAGAATGGGAATCCTTAAGAGTCAGGAGAATTCTTCCAAAGTAGGCACAAGTTGATAGTCGGGAAATGTGAAGCAATGGTGTAAAGGATCAAAGAAATGAAAGAGCACCTTCATCATGTCCTCATCTGTGTTGGAGGTGACCAAGTTGAGTAGGCAACCATGTCTCTCGATGAATGGAGAGTTTTTAGGAATCCTTAAAGCTATCTCTTTAAGTTGTGGAGGGATCCTTACAAGGTTGACTTGAAAAGTTTTTCTGCGAAGAGAATCTATATCCTACAAAACAAGAACAAAGATGAATCCCAAAATCCTTGAAATGGTTAGTGAATGTGTATGATGTTATGATGTTCATGATGTTATGTATAAGTATGTATATACAAACAAAGCAAACAATTCCTTAGGTTCATGCTTGCATGGAGTTTTATAGGTAAGTACCCTCTTAAAGTTTAGTTGGCTCAACCTGTCCTAGTAATAGTAACTGGGTTCTAAGGAGCTCAAGATCACTGGATTGTTTCCTTGATCATTGTTTCAGCACAAGCCTCTTAAACGGCGACCGAAATATCCCAAGAAACTAAACCTCAATGAGTGTAGTATCGAGTATCTACCAACTTCAGACTGCACCAAAGCCGGTAATCTCACTACATCCTAAAGGCCAAGTTGGTCAAGTAAAGGTTCTAGAAGTTCATTAGTACTTTATGACATCACTCAGTGGCCCCGTATTCTCTTTGATTAACTCAAAGGTTACCGGTACCCAAAAATATGTCTCACTAACATAGCTATTGGTTAGACCATGTCGGTATACCCTGCACAGTTTCCACAATGTATTGCTACTTACCTCTAATGTATCCCAAATTCAGGTAGGGGATTCAAACCCAAACAAAGAACCATAATGTAAAGTATACAAGTCAAACAATGTACGCAAGTAAATGTGATATATCCCTAAGGTAACCCCACTTTTAGAATTTCCCCCAACAGAGTCGCCATTTCTGTGATACGGTGGGAGAACTTACTTGGGTGTTTTGCATTTGATCACAAATGTTGCGGTTAGCAAGAGTCGCCAATGACTTTTCTTTTATCCAAAAGGAAAGGTGAAAAAGCACAGAAAAGACTTTTGAGATTATTTCTTGAGTTCGGGGGGTAGATTATGAAAAGGGAAGGTATTTGCACCCTTTTCATCCATGGTTTTCCATGGGCTCTTAGTTACTTGCTAGATCAATTTCTTTTTGTTTGAAATTGTGCTTTGAGTGTTTTTTGAAAGTATTTTGTAAAGAGGCCATTGTTTAGGCAATCTTTGTAATGATTCTTGTTTGTAAGAATGTATACAAAGATGTCGATCTTTTGAAAATATTTTCAAGTTTGTAAGATGTTTGAAAGTGTGTGTGTTTGTTTTGAAAATATCAAGGATGTTTGTTTGAAATTGAGCAAGTAAATAGGAGCATTCTACCTACTCAAAATGTCTTTCTTGTTCATTTTCTTTTTCTTTGACATTGTTATCTTACCATTGATTTGGTAAGCAACCCTATCTTTGGATGTAAACGGGACGGGCGTGGGTCATCGTATAACCATGATTAGCAATGTTGCAAGGTATCTTAGCATTCTTTTTGAGGGACTATGATCATTTGTAAGGCAACTTAGACAGCGTCAGCGAGGGACTATGATCTTGTATTTGCTTGTTTTTGCTAAGATACCTTACATGCGTAATATGGCCATTTTGTATAAGGTAACCAAGTGGGGTAACCCTAGGGGTGCTTGTGTGCAAATGTATCATTTTCATGTTTGTTTTTGTCTTGAGTTAGGGTTTTCTAGGT
The DNA here is from genome assembly GCA_948472305.1 of Vicia faba. NCBI lineage: Eukaryota > Viridiplantae > Streptophyta > Magnoliopsida > Fabales > Fabaceae > Vicia > Vicia faba. The sequence goes on along the minus strand of CATIWC010003469.1, from coordinate 19,408 downwards.
ATTGGTTTTAGTCTTTTCATACAAACCCTAATTACTATCATATTATATATGAAAGCGATAAATTGCGGAATTTAAAGTTACCATGCTATTACAACATTTGTGGGGAGGGGGGGGGGGGGGGGGGGGGGGATATACAATTTGTAAATGGAGATTGCAAGAATTTAAACCTAATTAGTCTATTACAACCATATTGAATTGGTATGAATATACAAGGAATTAAATAAATACAAAGTATAAAAATGAATAAATGTACAAGGATATAAAATGTAAAGAATATGAATTTTGTTTGGTTTTCATAAATTTTTTTTTGTCTTAATCTAATTAAATAAAGATAATAGTTAATTAAGTTTGGATTTATTAAGAAAAGATTTTTGAATAAAACCCTAATTCTATTTAGTTGATTAAAAGAAAATAAGTTTAGAAAAAGTATTCTAAGTATTTTTATTTTGAAAATATTTATATAATATAAAATATTTTTAGTCTCTTTTTTTTTATATAAAAAAATAATTTATTTAAATTAGTATGAAAGAGAATAACTAATAACCTAATTTTATCATATATTTGCAAGATAAAAAGTAAAAAAATGAATAGATTATAATTAATAAAAATATTTTTGTGAGAAAAAATAAAATAAAATAAGTCAAAATATAAATATATCATTTTTTGTATTTTATGATTTTTAGTATTTAGAAAAAATATATTTAAGAAAAGATAAATGAAATAAATAAATAACTTGGGCCAGGGGGTGCCAAGAGACAATATGGAGGTCAGTTAGCGAAAACAAAAATAAACCAGGCCTAAAGGGCCCAACGGCTGCCAAAAACACCAAAAATCTGAAAAATGAAAATGTGAAAAATGAAAAGGGTAGCACTGGGGCTCGAACCCAGGTCCCATAGGTTACAGGCGCGCGCTTCTACCACTGGGGTGGCTATACATCCGTTAATACAAATGAAACAATAAATATGTAAGCCAAAACGTGTTCTGAAGACTTCATCTTCAACCTTCAGCCAGACATACTGTAACTAACTCATTTCTCATCAAAAATGAAAACTGTAAACATGAAACTTGTAGCAAATTTCCTCACGATTCCAGAAATGTAAAGTATTAGAACTATAGATCAAAGATAAGAAAGAATTTTAATGTCCCTAATCTGAATCCTAAAAATTTCAAAAATTTCAGTTTCAAAATTCTCTAAGCTCAAACAAAACTAATGGAAACTAAGGAGATGGTTAACTTCAGGGTAATGATATCTACATGTTTTATTCATAAATAAATTATTGATGATGGCTGTATGAAGAGTTCCAAGTTGAGAAAACTTACCTCAAAACTGGAAATCGTGTTTTGAGATTGAGCTTGTTTCAAGGTGCTGCAATGATCAGGTTAGCTTCCTTGAGGTCCTAGGAAGCTAATGCAAATGGCCTGGAGAAGTCAAGTTGCACACTCTATTTTTTGGTTATGGAAGTTATGGTAAATGGTGTTACAGTTATGAAAGAAGGATAAGGATGAGTTGTATTTGATGTAAGGAAGCTTTAGAAACTAAAAGGCCAAGAAACACACGAGGGAAATGAGAGTTTGAAGTTCAAGGTCAGAAACTGTGCAACAATGGGTTTTTTGTGCAATTTCTGATTTGAGAGAGTTTTGGTGTACTTCAGGGTGCTCAAGCTCGTCCTCTAGCTCACAAATAGTGACTCTATTTATAAGCAACAAGTTTGGAATGCTCTAGTTGATCAGAATTCAAATTTACATGTTTATGCATAACATGTGTTTTTTTTAGAAATCCAAGTTTCCATGCCTTGTACTTTGTTCATAGAGTTGTTAACCACTCTAAACACAATGCTTCTAACTTTGTAGATGGAGTGTAATCAAGAAAAACAAGTTGGGAGCTCAAGAAGCTGACTTTGTGCATAAAGCTTGCTTAAAAGAATGGATATGTTACTTTCTCCCTAATATGGCAAATTGATTTGGAAAAAGCTTGAAACAATTGGATAAGGGCATAATCAGTTGTGCAAACCATTAATTATGGAGTGACAAGCAAGTTTGAGGCATGCAAAGCAAGGATTATGCAGCCTAGCATGGATTTGGTTCATGTGTTCATAAAAAATGACTTGTAATTCAAGTGACAAAACCCTAACTTTATCTCTTCGATTCTCCCTACTTAAGAATGATCTCAAGGAGTTCTTGGACATTTTGGAAAGCTTGAAATTTTCTATACAACCCATATTTTAATTTCTTTTGAAGATTCCACTTAGAACTATATGAAAAAGTGCAATGAAGTTAGGTCAAAATCCTAGCAAAATTAGGACAAAATTTCACTAAATGTTTAGTTTCACGACCTCATGTTCATAAAATTATAACTTGAGATTCAAGCATTTTTGGAAGAAGTTGTATGATGAAAAGTTGTACATTTCATGGAGATCTACAACTTTCATGTTGGAAGTTTCGCTTGAATCATCTTGCATCATGGTGAAAATATGGCTCAAAGTTATAAAAAAAACATGAAATTTCCAACACTTAGAAAAATTTCTAAGTTTAGAAATTTTGACTTTTCAAAATGAAATCTTGACTTTTTGATTTCTTGATGAATAAGTTTCATATTTTTACATGTTTTGATGAATTGTGATCTTTGGCACTTGAATTTAACCAAAAAGTCAAAGTTTGACTTTTCAGTATACAGTTGACTTTTGATCAGTTGACTGCAAAATTCATCTGTCAATCTAATGGACTTGCAATGTTTTGAACCATGTCATTAGGTCAAAATGATGAAATTGGACTCTTGAGATCATGCCTTAAACCAATTGACCATTTTCTAGGTCAAAAGATCAAGAATTTCCCTTTCCCAGTCAAAACCCTAATTTTGACCATTTTGCCCTTTTGGAGATTTGATCAAATTTCTTGAGGAATTGTGGTCCAAACTTGATCAAATGATACACATGAGTTTAAATTGTTGACTTGGATAAAAAATTACGAAGTTTGACTGTAAATTGTCCATAGTTGACTTTTTCCCCAATACAGCTGATTTTTAGGTCAACTTCTTAATTGACTGAGCAAAAATGTGATCCATGGCTTGAAACTTGACATGAGTAATCTTGAGGGTCCATAATGATCCATGAAAGTCATATGAAGCATTGAAAGTTCAAAAATACTTGTGCAAACTCAAACCTTAATTTTGGTCATCAATGTCTAAGGAGGTGCCTTGAGCTGATCAAACCCTAATGCAGTCCTGAGCCCAAAGAGATCTTGTGAGAAAATTCTTGATAAGCGACAGGGAAAATTTTGGGGTACAACACTCACCTACTGAGGTAGAGGTCGATGTGGATGAGATGAAGCCATAACCTTCTTATGAATGTAAATTATTATTCCCCACTAAAGGAAAAAATCCTGTCGAGAATAATCCAAAATTTCTGGCGAAAAATTATACTTTTGATGTCACTAAATGTGAAGAAATTTTAGATTTGCTGGTTAAAGATGGTCAGATTTTAGTACCTCCAGGTGCTAAGTTACCATCATTAGAACAATGAAAAAAAAAGAGGTTTTTGCAAGTATCAAAATTATCTTGGTCACACAACCTCTCAATGTTTTCTTTTCAGGGATCTTGTGCAGAAATCACTGCAGGAGGGAAGATTGAAGTTTGCTAGCCAAAAAATGAAAATTGATGTTGATCCCCTCCAACAAGAAGAAGAATTTTTCGTAGACCCTGTCAATATCCATATGGTAGAAATCACTGAATTTGCAGATGCATATATGGTCAAAGGAACTGACGAGAGTCCTGACATAGGCTTGGCTGAAGTGTACCCCAAGCCTGAAGAAGATCTGCTAGATTTTTTGTACCGATTAAAGAACAAGGGCTCACAAGCTTGTTTATGCCCTAGATGTGGTGCTCTTACTGAAAAAATTGCAGCTAAAAAATTTCATAGGCTACAGTTATAGAAAACCAAAGGAAAATTCTCTAACAAAAGGTTCCATCAGAAGAAAGAGGGGACTTCAAGAAATGCTGTGAGAAACTTCCAATTCAAACCAAAGAGTTTCATTCCATCTGTCAGTGCCCCTAGAGGCACATGGATTAATCCTCAAGGAAAAATGGAGACACAAAAAAGTGTTACCACTGCTAGAGATAAAGGAAAGTCGGCTGTCTGTTATAGGCGCGAGTACAGGTCCGAGAAAAAGAGTCATGTCTTTGAGAACTACATGGGTAAGAATCCCATGACTAGGACTCAATGGAGGCGTTTCTAGCATCGGAGGCAGGCCGAAAGGAAAGCTATTGAGGAAGCTGCTGAGCAGAATGTTGTAAACAAAGCAGGTGTTGGAAAGAAATACACGATGAAAGTTGATATCGCTGCAAAGGAATGGGTAAGAGAGATCATCAGCCGACCAAAAGTCAAATGCTTTGAGGAAGTCACTGATGACTTCATGTCATATTCTGAGGAGTGTCTAAACATATTAGTAAATGTGGTGTCAATCTTTCCAGATGAATATGATTGTCTCACAGAAGTAGAAGATTTGGCAGATGCCGACGCTGAGGAAATGGCTTTACATAAGCCTACATGTTATTTTGTGATGAATAATGGTTCTGTAGAGAACCAAGATGCATTTTTTGGAAAACCAAGTATGTCTATGAAAATCCATCTAAAACCCCTTTTAATCCGAGCTAAAGTTGAAGGGATAACTATCAACAAAGTGTTGATAGATTATGGTGATACGGTAAATATTATGCCACACCATCTGCTGAAGAAAATCGAAAAGTATGACACTGATATAAGATCTTACAACATGGTCTTATCAGACTATGGGGGTAAAACTGGAGGCTGTGATCCAAGTAGACATAACTATCGGCACCATTACCAGGCCGACTATATTTATGGTAATCAACGCCAAACCAAGCTTCAACCTTCTGGTGGGAAGAGAATAGCTACATGACGTAGGGGCTGTGCCATCTTCTATGCACCAACGTCTGGTGATCTAGAGGGAAGATGGAATAGTAGAAAATATCAAAGCGGATTAAGGGTATTTCATGGCTGATATGAATAATGTTGGCAAAAGACAATTTAAGAGAAAGTTAGTTAAAATCCCTCCTTGCAACCCAGCTGAAGATGTCTATCCTAATTTCGATAAGGCATTTGTTTCTTTGAAGTTACATGAGACTCATGGTTTCATTTAGGATGTAGAGCCCTTAGAAGAAACATACTATGGAGGAATCCGACCGACAGTCTGGGGACACATCATAGATGATGTTGTCCGAGCTAGAAGCTCTAAATAAGATTTCAGTGTATATTCTCGTAAACAAGTTGAATTCGACTTTAGAAGATGAAGAAGATATGGCTATCAAAGCCAATAAATCTGAGATACCAAGAGAGGGAATCATTTTGGATATTGAGCCAAAACCACCAGACAGGCCAAAAATGGCTGAGGAAAGGTCGACAAGCAGCGTCTCGACTCCATTTATGATGATGAACCCCTAGGTTTCGAGAAGGATCCAATGGCGCCAGAAAAGATGCAGCCACAGGACCCTTTAGAAGAAGTGAATCTTGGCAAAGATGGAGATGAAAGACCAACATATATCAGCGCCAATATCGACAAAGAGCTGAAATCTGAGGTAATATCTTTACTTAAAGAATTTAAAGATTGTTTTGCTTAGGACTATAATGAAATGCCTAATTTAAGAAGGGAATTGGTAGAGTTGAGACTTCCAATAAAAACTGGAAAAAGCCACTAAAGAAAACTCCTAGGCGTTTCTCCCCAGCCATAATGTCAAAAATCAAAGAGGAGATAGAAAGACTCCTCAAAATCAAGTTCATAAGAACTGCAAGGTATGTTGACTGGTTAGCAAATAAAGTGCCCCTAACTAAAAAAATGGAACTTTAAGAGTATGCATTGATTTTAGAGATTTAAATGCTGCTACTCTTAAAGATGAATATGCCATGCGTGTAGCAGAAATGTTAGTCGACTCTGCTGCCGATTTTGAATATTTAAGCATGCTTGATGGTTATTCTGGGTATAACCACATTTTTATTGCAGATGAAGATATGTCGAAAATGGAGTTTCGCTGTCCAGGAGCCTTGGGTACTTATGAATGGGTTGTCATTCCATTCGGCCTAAAGAATTCTGAAGTGACGAACTAAAGAGCAATGAATTCAATGTTTCATGATTTTATTGAAGATTTTATGCAAGTATACGTTGATGACATTGTGATAAAATCAAATAGTAGGCCAACTCATGTAAGACATCTTCGAAAGGCCTTTGAGAGAATGAGAAAATATGGGTTAAAAATGAATCCATTAAAATGTGCTTTTTGTGTGCAAGCAGGTGACTTCCTTGGCTTTGTGATGCATAAAAAAGGAATTGAAGTAAATCAAAGTAAAACCAAATCCATTATGGACGTAAAGCCTCCATCGACAAAAAAGGAGCTTCAGTCATTGTTGGCAAAATAAATTTCCTTAGAAGATTCATATTCAACTTAAGTGGTAAAATTAAAGCATTTTCACTATTACTTCGACTGAAGAATGAGGAGTTTGTCCGGCAGGAGGAACATCAAGATGCTTTCAACAAAATCAAAGAGTACTTGATGAAGCCTCTAATATTAGCACCTCCTGCTAGAGATAGGCCAATGAGGTTATATATCTCAGCGTCAGAATCGACTATAGGAAGCATGTTAGTTTAAGAGGTCAAAAAAGTGTCGAAAGACCTATATATTATCTTAGTCGAATGCTTAATGGCCCTGAAACTAGGTATAGTGATATAGAAAAACTATGCCTATGCTTGTACTTCTCTTGTATCAAATTAAAGCAATATATCAAACCAGTAGATGTGTATGTGTCTTCTCATTTTGATATTATTAAACATATGTTGTCCAAACCAATTTTGCATAGTCAAATTGGTAAACCGACCCTAGCATTGATTGAGTATTCTCTGACATGTATGCCTTTGAAAGCAATGAAAGGGAAAATAATGGCTAATTTCCTTTTCGGTCATTCAATGGTCGGAATGCCACATAATTATTTGGAAATAAGGCCATGGAAGTTATATTTTGATGGTTCTAGCCATAAAAATGGAGTTAGTATAGGAGGAATTATAATTTCTCCAAATGGAATTCCAGCAGAATTCAAGTACAGAATTGACGGCGTGTGTACAAATAATGAAGCAGAATACGAGTCTTTGATAATAGGACTTAAACTTATGCTAGAATTGGCAGAATATGAGTCTTTGATAACAGGACTCGAAATTATGGGAGATTTTAAACTAGTAATTGAACAAGTATTGAAAGAATATAGATGTGTTAAAGAAAACTTAATCATGTATTTCATGATTGTAAGTGTTTGTTGGCAGTAATTTTGGTAAAACAATGTCTTAATAATGTTTTGCTAAATGTCTTAACATTTGGAGAAAAACTGTTCTGTATAACGTCAAAGCAAATGTCTTGACATCTGCCTTCTGAACTGATCTCTGCCAACATCAGTGTATGTTTGTCTGTTTCCTGATTTCCAGCGCTCCACAGTTCAAGATTTGTGACTCACAGGCAGCGAAAAATATGGAGGAATATTTTTCAAAATGCATGGATTTTTTCTTGACGTGTTTTAAGGAAATATTCAAAAGAGTTGAATATTTGTTTTTAAGCCCAAGCCCACAGTTGCGCATATATAAGGACTTTCTTCCTTGTTCAAACTACTGTAACTTTTGAAGAAGAATACTTTCTTTCGGTTTAAAAATTCTAAGTATGTTAATTGTCAAACACTCTAGTATTGATTTAATACTTGTGTTGTTATTTGAGTTGTTAATTGTGTATCATTCATAAGCTTTTAAGCATTGAATGATTGAAGTGTTTTAAGCTTATTATTTATGTTATTTTTTCACTGTAAGTGATCGAAGGGATTTGAGGAGGGCCTCATACCTAGGCGAGTCTTAGGTAGAAGTTTAGCACGTGTAGTGATGAAGTGATTAGATCGTAAACTGGTTGTTTACTGAGGGTCTTTGAATTGATACTATTTAGTGAAATTGTCCATGGCTTGGTAGCTCCAAGAGTAGGTGTTGTTGTACACTGAACTGGGTGAACAATCTCTTGTGTTTTTACTGCTTTTGATTTTACTGCACTTTACTTGCAAACAGATATTTGTGTCGTGACATCTCATTCGACATCATATATTTGATACCAGAATTTCAATTGGTATCAGAGCAGGCATCGTGCTCTTATCCGAGTGAGATCCAGGGAAGACACTTTCTGGTACTATGGACAAGGAAGGTAGATTTGAGAACAGACCACCCATTTTGGATGGAAGCAATTATGACTACTGGAAACCATATATGGTTGCTTTTTTAAAGTCCTTAGACAACATGACTTGGAAAGCTGTTTTAAGAGGACGGAAAGACCCTGTCAAATTGGGAAAAAATGGAGAACATACTTCTGAATTAAAAACAGAAGAAGATTGGTATAAGGAAGAAGATGAAATTACTCTTGGAAATTCTATAGCCTTGAATGCTATATTCAATGGAATTGACAAGAACATTTCCAGATTAGTGAATAAATGTGAAGTTGCTAAGGATGCATGGGGGATTCTTTAATCTACTCGTGAAGGAACATCCAAAGTTAAGATGTCAAGACTTCAGTTTCTCACCACAAAATTTGAGAATTTGAGGATGAAGGATGATGAAAGTATAAATGACTTCCATATGAACATTCTTGAAATTGCTAATGCCTCCAGTGCTTTAGGAGAGAAAATTCCTGAAGACAAATTAGTGAGAAAGATGCTCAGGTCTCTTCCCAAGAGATTTGATATGAAAGTGATTGCTATAGAAGAAGCTCAAGAAATTGAAAAAATGAAAGTGGATGAACTTGTTGGATCCCTTCTAACATTCGAATTAAGCATCAATGAAAGATCTGAAAAGAAAAACAAAAGCATAACCTTTGTATTAAATACTGAAGATGAAAAAGAGGACTGTGATCTGGATACAAATGTAGGAATATCAAATGCCTTAGCTATGCTTGGAAGACAATTTAACAAAGTGAAAAAAGAATGGACATAAACCAAAGATCAAATGTTAAGAACATCTCATATGACATCCATAATTCAAATGTGTTTGGAAGAAAAAGGGATGAAGAAAAATCTACTCAAGGGAAGGCAGTTCAATGTCATGAATGTGAAGACTTTAGTCACATTAGAGGTGAATGAACTATATATCTTAAGAAACAGAAGAAGAATCTATCCGTTACTCGGTCTGAAGAGGACTCAGAGAGTGATCTTGAAGAATTTGCCAAATATGTTAAAGCATTGACAAGAAAATATGTTTTTGATGAAGAGTCTAGTGATGGGGAACTAACCTTGGATGAGTTAGCTGCTTCATACAAAGAATTATATCTCAGAAGTGCAAAATTGTGTCTTGAAGGGGAGAAAGAGAAAGCCCTCATAACTCAGCTGAAGGAGGAAAGGGAAGAGCATCTTAAAATTATTTATGATCTGGAAAGTGAAGTGTCTTCTCTGAATTTAAATCTTGATAGAATGGTCAAATATCTCAAGATGCTGAATAATGAGACTAACGCATTAGATAAAGTTCTCCAAGCAGGAAGAGCTACAGGAGACAAGAGTGGTCTAGGTTTCAATGATAAAAAGGAACCTAACTCAGAAAATTCTTCATCAGTTTCCACTCATGCCAAGCCTAAACCAAAGATGTCAAATCAAATGTCTCAACAAATTGGCAAACATCATGGGAAGAAAGGACATCATGGGAAACAACATGGGAAGAAAAAGCTTAATCACACCAAAGAGAATCCCCACCCCTCGAGATATCATCACTGTGGAAGGCTTGGACATATAAGGCCCTTCTGTTTCAAGTTGTATGGTTATCCTAAAAATACTTCTTTTCCTAAAACTGATAAGATTCCCCAAAATAGCAAAAAGAAGAAATAGTGGGTTCCTGTTGTACCCAAAAATTTTCCCTCCCCTATTTCTCAACACATGGCAAGTGAGGTCCCCAAATTACTCAAGGAAGTTCAGGAGTTGACAAAACAAACTCTCTCCTAAGGCAGTGTATCTCTAATTAGGGTTTCCATCTTCATCAATATGTGTGAACCACAAAGGACTAAAATGCTCACCATTGTCCTAATATGTCCTCAATATCATCCATGTCAAGTTTCATGCCTTGCAGAAGAAGTTTGCTCAGTCAATGGCTCAAATGCCTGAAAATTAACTATGCTAGGTCAAAAGTCAACTGTGGCCCACATACAGTCAAAATTCAATATTTTTGGTCAACATCCTCATTTTTAAGTATTATTCATCATTTGATCAAGGGTTGATCATGATTCCTCAAGGATTGCTCACAATCCATCAAAACCCAAAAGTTACTAAATTAGGGTTTTGTAGGAAAAGTCAACTCAAATTTGATCAAGCATAACTTTCTCATACTTTATTAGAAATGACCCATCCAAAGCTTATTTTGAAGAGGATGTAATTCCCTACATGTCATCTTCATCTCCCAAGTCCAAATTTTGCATTCATAAAAAGATATGAATTTTGACATTATAGGTCCTTTTGAAAAATCAACAAAAACACCTTTTGGGTCAAAGCTTCATACATGAACATGGAAGACGAAATTGAGATGAGACCAAAAGGGTTGTTTAGAGGACATCCTAAGCTTTCTAAAAAGTCCAAGAACACCTCTCTAGGGTCAAAATTGAGAGAGTTATGCATTCTCCAAGTTGACCAATTTTACAAAATTGCCCAAAGTCAAATGTGCTCAAATTTGCATTTTTTGCTAAATGGGCCCAACTTTTTCTGCTTGCACCTCACTTACAACGTGGTCCACGACTCAAACATTTATCCACACATTATTTGCTTCATTTTTCAATTTATTTTGATTTTTTGTAAATTAAAAAATGAATTAAATCAAATAATTGATGAATAATATCAAAGATATGATTTGATTTGGTTTTTGGACAGGCCGACAATCAGAATATGCTGAAATATCGAAGCCAAAACGAATAAAGCATAATTGGTACAAGAAAGGGAAGATTCGGCTCAAAATAGCAAGTTTGCATATGGTTAAAGAATCAAATCAAATCTCATCAAATTTCAAGATTTGATACATATTTGTTGACCTAATTCAGTCTACTATACGGGCATAACAATTCCAGATCAAGAGGAGGGGGATAGGAGGCGTGAAACAGTCAGAAGAAAACTGAAACTTTGGACAAAAAGTGTGAGATCGAAATCCATATTAGAGCTATCCTCAAGGAGTTTCAAGGCTAGAAATACATTCCTGGACATCTCAGGAAGCTTCTCCAATCGATTGCACGCCTCTACACATCCAGAATCGCTCCTTATCACTCTCACGGTTTGCAAAATTATCCAAATTTGATTACTGTAATTCTTGCATCTTTAGCATTTTTAAGTTACATATTTGTGTTCATCATCATGTTTGCAATGTTTCTGGATAGTTTGATTTAAGTTATAGTGCAGGAACAAGCTTTTGCTATTGCTAGGGTTTCGTGCTCCAATTTGGGGTCTTGTGATTTAAGAAAAATTAGGCCTGATACTGGGTACCATGATGATCAGAGTTTTGAGCCCAGTCGATTCATGGTCCCCAATTGAATTTATATTGCGTGTGCTTGATTATTGAATAACACAGGTTTTTAGCAACAGACTTGAGTCTGTAGGTAAAGGTTCAGAGCCTAAAACGACGAACAGGGAAGAAGACAACAGTGTGTCACAACCTGACTGGATGGTTTAAATTCTAGCGCATTTTTCTGGCCACTAACTTGTTTTGCAATATATTATTTGTTTTTTTATATTAACAAGTTAACATCCAGCGCAGTTGGTCAGAGGAAGGAATTCAGAGGCTCATGTTCTGGGTTCGATCCCAGGCGTGAGCTTTTGGCGTTTTCTCTATTATTTTCACCAGATCCAGTAACACACCCCACCTTCTGAGGACCATCATCTTTTGGATCCATCTCCAGCAGGTTCCATACACCTCTCCTTCCGATGATCATCATCTTCTGGATACATCTCCAGCAGGTTCCATACCCCTCTCCTTCTGAGGACCATCATCTTCCAGATCCATCTCTAGCAGGTTCCATACCCCTTTCCTTCTGAGGATCACCATCTTCTGGATCCATCTCCAGCAGGTTCCATACACCTCTCCTTCTGAGGATTATCATCTTCTGAATCCATCTCCAGCCAGATCCAATGCCAGCATATGTAAGTCCACCATGAGTCCCCAGAAGATGGTCTCATGGGATCAGGCGCCAGACTCTGAGCCATCCTTCTGGGTTTCAGAAGTTATGCACCCCCTCTTCAGCATACTATCAGGCCCATCTCTTCACTTTTTTTTATTTTCTCTTATTTTTAATTCTTTTAATATTTTCCTTAATTATTTAATTAACGCCATTAATCATTTTTTATAAAATCATAAAATCAAGAAATCATAAAAAATTAGAATTAGTTTTTTTTATCAAATTTAATTTAATCTAGTTTAATTTAATTTAGGGAAATTTTAACTTATTTTTTTATTAAAACTAATTAGAAAATTAGGTTTTAGTTCTTGGTTTAATTCTGTTCTTTTTCAAACAAAAATACAAAAATAGGTTTTTTTACAATGAATTAATTTATGTTTCTTAATTTAAACTTAGGATTTTCTTTTTTTATCAATCGCAAATAGGATTAGTCAAAGGGTCAAAACCCTAATCGCTTTGCATTTAATTCGCCGCGCGCTTGTTATTTATTTTGCCAATATTTTTGTAACTGCTCACTGGTTTGTAATAGTTAATTTATGGCTTTTACTTATCGATTTTTCCCTATTTTTTTGGTTATGTAATTAATCCCCCTCCCCGAAGCCTTGTAATAGCGTAGGTTTATTTTCTCTCATTTTTAATTCCTGCAAATATTTAACTGTATAGATGTATGCTAATAGGATTGTATGGCAAGAATGCATGACGAAATTAAAATGGCTAGAAAACCCTAATGTGAAAAGATTAAATAACAGAAACAAATCACTCGCACATATCACTCTTAGGGTATACTTTCACTTCGGTTGCCTTCGGTAAACGATCATTAAGCATAGGGTGTCTTAGTGGTTGCCCTCCTGTCTAAAAAAGATCAAATGTCCCATTCGAATGTTACCTCAGAAATGTTGCCTCGAATATGATCTTAAGACTCTAGGTTTTTTACTAAGGTGTCCTAATATTGCTTTAGTGATCGTACGTCCCTTTCGAATTGACCCTTACAATTCCAACGATGGTGCTACCTATTTCTCTGAGCACGGGTTCGTACCCATTTGAGGTAAGGCTCAAGAGGGATGGAATTTTTATGCCCTAAAGTGTTGCTATCTACCTTGTTTAACATCCTCCAAGCTCATATAAATCTCTAGCGAAGACCTTGATCGTTGTTGTCGTAGTAAAATACCAAACCTTGAATCAGCATCTCGTGCGGGCCATCCCTTCAGGCATAACCAAAATTTTTTAAGGCTAAGCAGGGGTTGTAGGTGATACCTCCCCTAATGCCAAGTAGAGGGACATTAGGAAATTCTCCACAACGGTCGACAATAGTAACATTCTCTATGGATCGGGAGCACCAATGAATGTATGAATGTTTAAGTGTCATCAACCTTTGTGACCACCTTGAACCTTGCTCATTCTTTAATACAGATTGGGGAAGATGCGAAATAAACCAACTTACCAAGAGAGGAGTGCAACACATTAGGACACCTCTTTTCCTCATTGTGCGAGTGTGAAAAGAGTGTAGGATATCCCCTAGTAATGTAGGCACTGGGTTACGGGATATGAAGATTTTGACGGTGTTCACATCTATGAGTTGGTCAGGATTTGGAAACAAAACCATCCCATAGATGAGGAGAGCCACAATTTCCTCAAAGGCTTGCAAATCCAAGGAGTTCTAAAAGTTTTGGGCTTTCTAGAACAAGAACTTTGCTAGGAAACCTTTGACACCACTCCTTGTTTCCCAATGAGTTGTGACATCAGATGAGTGCAAGTGTAGGGCTTGAGCAATCTCTTCTGGATTTGGGTCTCTTTTTGTACCATTGAAAGGTAGTTGATTGAGAATGGGAATCCTTAAGAGTCAGGAGAATTCTTCCAAAGTAGGCACAAGTTGATAGTCGGGAAATGTGAAGCAATGGTGTAAAGGATCAAAGAAATGAAAGAGCACCTTCATCATGTCCTCATCTGTGTTGGAGGTGACCAAGTTGAGTAGGCAACCATGTCTCTCGATGAATGGAGAGTTTTTAGGAATCCTTAAAGCTATCTCTTTAAGTTGTGGAGGGATCCTTACAAGGTTGACTTGAAAAGTTTTTCTGCGAAGAGAATCTATATCCTACAAAACAAGAACAAAGATGAATCCCAAAATCCTTGAAATGGTTAGTGAATGTGTATGATGTTATGATGTTCATGATGTTATGTATAAGTATGTATATACAAACAAAGCAAACAATTCCTTAGGTTCATGCTTGCATGGAGTTTTATAGGTAAGTACCCTCTTAAAGTTTAGTTGGCTCAACCTGTCCTAGTAATAGTAACTGGGTTCTAAGGAGCTCAAGATCACTGGATTGTTTCCTTGATCATTGTTTCAGCACAAGCCTCTTAAACGGCGACCTAAATATCCCAAGAAACTAAACCTCAATGAGTGTAGTATCGAGTATCTACCAACTTCAGACTGCACCAAAGCCGGTAATCTCACTACATCCTAAAGGCCAAGTTGGTCAAGTAAAGGTTCTAGAAGTTCATTAGTACTTTATGACATCACTCAGTGGCCCCGTATTCTCTTTGATTAACTCAAAGGTTACCGGTACCCAAAAATATGTCGCACTAACATAGCTATTGGTTAGACCATGTCGGTATACCCTGCACAGTTTCCACAATGTATTGCTACTTACCTCTAATGTATCCCAAATTCAGGTAGGGGATTCAAACCCAAACAAAGAACCATAATGTAAAGTATACAAGTCAAACAATGTACGCAAGTAAATGTGATATATCCCTAAGGTAACCCCACTTTTAGAATTTCCCCCAACAGAGTCGCCATTTCTGTGATACGGTGGGAGAACTTACTTGGGTGTTTTGCATTTGATCACAAATGTTGCGGTTAGCAAGAGTCGCCAATGACTTTTCTTTTATCCAAAAGGAAAGGTGAAAAAGCACAGAAAAGACTTTTGAGATTATTTCTTGAGTTCGGGGGGTAGATTATGAAAAGGGAAGGTATTTGCACCCTTTTCATCCATGGTTTTCCATGGGCTCTTAGTTACTTGCTAGATCAATTTCTTTTTGTTTGAAATTGTGCTTTGAGTGTTTTTTGAAAGTATTTTGTAAAGAGGCCATTGTTTAGGCAATCTTTGTAATGATTCTTGTTTGTAAGAATGTATACAAAGATGTCGATCTTTTGAAAATATTTTCAAGTTTGTAAGATGTTTGAAAGTGTGTGTGTTTGTTTTGAAAATATCAAGGATGTTTGTTTGAAATTGAGCAAGTAAATAGGAGCATTCTACCTACTCAAAATGTCTTTCTTGTTCATTTTCTTTTTCTTTGACATTGTTATCTTACCATTGATTTGGTAAGCAACCCTATCTTTGGATGTAAACGGGACGGGCGTGGGTCATCGTATAACCATGATTAGCAATGTTGCAAGGTATCTTAGCATTCTTTTTGAGGGACTATGATCATTTGTAAGGCAACTTAGACAGCGTCAGCGAGGGACTATGATCTTGTATTTGCTTGTTTTTGCTAAGATACCTTACATGCGTAATATGGCCATTTTGTATAAGGTAACCAAGTGGGGTAACCCTAGGGGTGCTTGTGTGCAAATGTATCATTTTCATGTTTGTTTTTGTCTTGAGTTAGGGTTTTCTAGGTATTGGGTTTAGTCTTTTCATACAAACCCTAATTACTATCATATTATATATGAAAGCGATAAATTGCGGAATTTAAAGTTACCATGCTATTACAACATTTGTGGGGAGGGGGGGGGGGGGGGGATATACAATTTGTAAATGGAGATTGCAAGAATTTAAACCTAATTAGTCTATTACAACCATATTGAATTGGTATGAATATACAAGGAATTAAATAAATACAAAGTATAAAAATGAATAAATGTACAAGGATATAAAATGTAAAGAATATGAATTTTGTTTGGTTTTCATAAATTTTTTTTTGTCTTAATCTAATTAAATAAAGATAATAGTTAATTAAGTTTGGATTTATTAAGAAAAGATTTTTGAATAAAACCCTAATTCTATTTAGTTGATTAAAAGAAAATAAGTTTAGAAAAAGTATTCTAAGTATTTTTATTTTGAAAATATTTATAGTAATATAAAATATTTTTAGTCTCTTTTTTTTTATATAAAAAAATAATTTATTTAAATTAGTATGAAAGAGAATAACTAATAACCTAATTTTATCATATATTTGCAAGATAAAAAGTAAAAAAATGAATAGATTATAATTAATAAAATATTTTTGTGAGAAAAAATAAAATAAAATAAGTCAAAATATAAATATATCATTTTTTGTATTTTATGATTTTTAGTATTTAGAAAAAATATATTTAAGAAAAGATAAATGAAATAAATAAATAACTTGGGCCAGGGGGTGCCAAGAGACAATATGGAGGTCAGTTAGCGAAAACAAAAATAAACCAGGCCTAAAGGGCCCAACGGCTGCCAAAAACAACAAAAATCTGAAAAATGAAAATGTGAAAAATGAAAAGGGTAGCACTGGGGCTCGAACCCAGGTCCCATAGGTTACAGGCGCGCGCTTCTACCACTGGGGTGGCTATACATCCGTTAATACAAATGAAACAATAAATATGTAAGGCAAAACGTGTTCTGAAGACTTCATCTTCAACCTTCAGCCAGACATACTGTAACTAACTCATTTCTCATCAAAAATGAAAACTGTAAACATGAAACTTGTAGCAAATTTCCTCACGATTCCAGAAATGTAAAGTATTAGAACTATAGATCAAAGATAAGAAAGAATTTTAATGTCCCTAATCTGAATCCTAAAAATTTCAAAAATTTCAGTTTCAAAATTCTCTAAGCTCAAACAAAACTAATGGAAACTAAGGAGATGGTTAACTTCAGGGTAATGATATCTACATGTTTTATTCATAAATAAATTATTGATGATGGCTGTATGAAGAGTTCCAAGTTGAGAAAACTTACCTCAAAACTGGAAATCGTGTTTTGAGATTGAGCTTGTTTCAAGGTGCTGCAATGATCAGGTTAGCTTCCTTGAGGTCCTAGGAAGCTAATGCAATGATTAGCTTGAATAATGGATGGCTGAAATGGCCTGGAGAAGTCAAGTTGCACACTCTATTTTTTGGTTATGGAAGTTATGGTAAATGGTGTTACAGTTATGAAAGAAGGATAAGGATGAGTTGTATTTGATGTAAGGAAGCTTTAGAAACTAAAAGGCCAAGAAACACACGAGGGAAATGAGAGTTTGAAGTTCAAGGTCAAAAACTGTGCAACAATGGGTTTTTTGTGCAATTTCTGATTTGAGAGAGTTTTGATGTACTTCAGGGTGCTCAAGCTCGTCCTCTAGCTCACAAATAGTGACTCTATTTATAAGCAACAAGTTTGGAATGCTCTAGTTGATCAGAATTCAAATTTACATGTTTATGCATAACATGTGTTTTTTTTTAGAAATCCAAGTTTCCATGCCTTGTACTTTGTTCATAGAGTTGTTAACCACTCTAAACACAATGCTTCTAACTTTGTAGATGGAGTGTAATCAAGAAAAACAAGTTGGGAGCTCAAGAAGCTGACTTTGTGCATAAAGCTTGCTTAAAAGAATGGATATGTTACTTTCTCCCTAATATGGCAAATTGATTTGGAAAAAGCTTGAAACAATTGGATAAGGGCATAATCAGTTGTGCAAACCATTAATTATGGAGTGACAAGCAAGTTTGAGGCATGCAAAGCAAGGATTATGCAGCCTAGCATGGATTTGGTTCATGTGTTCATAAAAAATGACTTGTAATTCAAGTGACAAAACCCTAACTTTATCTCTTCGATTCTCCCTACTCAAGAATGATCTCAAGGAGTTCTTGGACATTTTGGAAAGCTTGAAATTTTATATACAACCCATATTTTAATTTCTTTTGAAGATTCCACTTAGAACTATATGAAAAAGTGCAATGAAGTTAGGTCAAAATCCTAGCAAAATTAGGACAAAATTTCACTAAATGTTTAGTTTCACGACCTCATGTTCATAAAATTATAACTTGAGATTCAAGCATTTTTGGAAGAAGTTGTATGATGAAAAGTTGTACATTTCATGGAGATCTACAACTTTCATGTTGGAAGTTTCGCTTGAATCATCTTGCATCATGGTGAAAATTTGGCTCAAAGTCATAAAAAAAACATGAAATTTCCAACACTTAGAAAAATTTCTAAGTTTAGAAATTTTGACTTTTCAAATGAAATCTTGACTTTTTGATTTCTTGATGAATAAGTTTCATATTTTTACATGTTTTGATGAATTGTGATCTTTGGCACTTGAATTTAACCAAAAAGTCAAAGTTTGACTTTTCAGTATACAGTTGACTTTTGATCAGTTGACTGCAAAATTCATCTGTCAATCTAATGGACTTGCAATGTTTTGAACCATGTCATTAGGTCAAAATGATGAAATTGGACTCTTGAGATCATGCCTTAAACCAATTGACCATTTTCTAGGTCAAAAGATCAAGAATTTCCCTTTCCCAGTCAAAACCCTAATTTTGACCATTTTGCCCTTTTGGAGATTTGATCAAATTTCTTGAGGAATTGTGGTCCAAACTTGATCAAATGATACACATGAGTTTAAATTGTTGACTTGGATAAAAAATTACGAAGTTTGACTGTAAATTGTCCATAGTTGACTTTTTCCCCAATACAGCTGATTTTTAGGTCAACTTCTTAATTGACTGAGCAAAAATGTGATCCATGGCTTGAAACTTGACATGAGTAATCTTGAGGGTCCATAATGATCCATGAAAGTCATATGAAGCATGAAAGTTCAAAAATACTTGTGCAAACTCAAACCTTAATTTTGGTCATCAATGTCTAAGGAGGTGCCTTAAGCTGATCAAACCCTAATGCAGTCCTGAGCCCAAAGAGATCTTGTGAGAAAATTCTTGATAAGCGACAGGGAAAATTTTGGGGTACAACACTCACCTACTGAGGTAGAGGTCGATGTGGATGAGATGAAGCCATAACCTTCTTATGAATGTAAATTATTATTCCCCACTAAAGGAAAAAATCCTGTCGAGAATAATCCAAAATTTCCGGCGAAAAATTATACTTTTGATGTCACTAAATGTGAAGAAATTTTAGATTTGCTGGTTAAAGATGGTCAGATTTTAGTACCTCCAGGTGCTAAGTTACCATCATTAGAACAATGAAAAAAAAAGAGGTTTTTGCAAGTATCAAAATT
>CATIWC010003468.1:40000-41301 GCA_948472305.1 Vicia faba | reverse complement strand
AAAGTAGACCGAGGGCTTGTCGAAACGCTACGAAACTCCTTGGACACTCTCAATGTGTTATTTGGGAAGTGCATGCAAAAATCCATCGGGAGATTATTCCCCTAAGGCGCGTTTGCCTCCGCTCCCGTCGGAAAAAACCGCACGGGGGCCCGTTTCGGGCCGGAAATTCAAAATTGTCGAAACGCTACGAAACTTTGCAGATCCCTTCTATGTGTTATTTGGGACTTCCATGCAAAAATTCATCGGGAGATTATTCCCCTAAGGCGCGTTTGCCTCCGCTCCCGTTCATGGAGAAACCGCACACGCACGCGTTCCGGTCGGAAATTGAAAGTAGACCGAGGGCTTGTCGAAACGCTACGAAACTCCTTGGACACTCTCAATGTGTTATTTGGGAAGTGCATGCAAAAATCCATCGGGAGATTATTCCCCTAAGGCGCGTTTGCCTCCGCTCCCGTCGGAAAAACCGCACGGGGGCCCGTTCGGGCCGGAAATTCAAAATTGTCGAAACTCTACGAAACTTTGCAGATCCCTTCTATGTGTTATTTGGGACTTCCATGCAAAAATTCATCGGGAGATTATTCCCCTAAGGCGCGTTTGCCTCCGCTCCCGTTCATGGAGAAACCGCACACGCACGCGTTCCGGTCGGAAATTGAAAGTAGACCGAGGGCTTGTCGAAACGCTACGAAACTCCTTGGACACTCTCAATGTGTTATTTGGGAAGTGCATGCAAAAATCCATCGGGAGATTATTCCCCTAAGGCGCGTTTGCCTCCGCTCCCGTCGGAAAAACCGCACGGGGGCCCGACACGCGAAAAGCCGAAATATATCGAGGGATCGCCCGAATGGCATGAAACTTGGCATGCCATCTCAATTTGGTGGCAGATTAATGCATGAAAAATTCCAGACCGGAACTCATTCCGTAGCCCGACGTTTGTTTGCTTCCGCCCCTTGAAAAAACTCAATTACACGCGTTTCGGACGAAAATTCAAAATAAATCGAGACGTTATCGAAACGCTACGAAACTTTGCAGATCCCTTCTATGTGTTATTTGAGATGTCCATGCAAAAAATCATCGGGAAATTCCATTCCTAAGGCGCGTTTGCCTCCGCTCCCGTTCTTGAAAATCCGGCGCTTAGAAAATTCATAATTAATTCATCCGAAGTCGAAAAATTCTAATTTTTGGTGGGAGGGGTTCTTATATTGTGTTTAAAGAGCATGCAAAAAATCAAGAAAAAATTCGAAGTCTAAGTCATCAAACTAGAAATTTATGTCTACAGGGAAAAAGGGACCAATTTGGTGGCA
>CATIWC010003468.1:27500-30000 GCA_948472305.1 Vicia faba | reverse complement strand
GCTACGAAACTCCTTGGACACTCTCAATGTGTTATTTGGGAAGTGCATGCAAAAATCCATCGGGAGATTATTCCCCTAAGGCGCGTTTGCCTCCGCTCCCGTCGGAAAAACCGCACGGGGGCCCGTTCGGGCCGGAAATTCAAAATTGTCGAAACGCTACGAAACTTTGCAGATCCCTTCTATGTGTTATTTGGGACTTCCATGCAAAAATTCATCGGGAGATTATTCCCCTAAGGCGCGTTTGCCTCCGCTCCCGTTCATGGAGAAACCGCACACGCACGCGTTCCGGTCGGAAATTGAAAGTAGACCGAGGGCTTGTCGAAACGCTACGAAACTCCTTGGACACTCTCAATGTGTTATTTGGGAAGTGCATGCAAAAATCCATCGGGAGATTATTCCCCTAAGGCGCGTTTGCCTCCGCTCCCGTCGGAAAAACCGCACGGGGGCCCGTTCGGGCCGGAAATTCAAAATTGTCGAAACGCTACGAAACTTTGCAGATCCCTTCTATGTGTTATTTGGGACTTCCATGCAAAAATTCATCGGGAGATTATTCCCCTAAGGCGCGTTTGCCTCCGCTCCCGTTCATGGAGAAACCGCACACGCACGCGTTCCGGTCGGAAATTGAAAGTAGACCGAGGGCTTGTCGAAACGCTACGAAACTCCTTGGACACTCTCAATGTGTTATTTGGGAAGTGCATGCAAAAATCCATCGGGAGATTATTCCCCTAAGGCGCGTTTGCCTCCGCTCCCGTCGGAAAAACCGCACGGGGGCCCGTTCGGGCCGGAAATTCAAAATTGTCGAAACGCTACGAAACTTTGCAGATCCCTTCTATGTGTTATTTGGGACTTCCATGCAAAAATTCATCGGGAGATTATTCCCCTAAGGCGCGTTTGCCTCCGCTCCCGTTCATGGAGAAACCGCACACGCACGCGTTCCGGTCGGAAATTGAAAGTAGACCGAGGGCTTGTCGAAACGCTACGAAACTCCTTGGACACTCTCAATGTGTTATTTGGGAAGTGCATGCAAAAATCCATCGGGAGATTATTCCCCTAAGGCGCGTTTGCCTCCGCTCCCGTCGGAAAAACCGCACGGGGGCCCGTTCGGGCCGGAAATTCAAAATTGTCGAAACGCTACGAAACTTTGCAGATCCCTTCTATGTGTTATTTGGGACTTCCATGCAAAAATTCATCGGGAGATTATTCCCCTAAGGCGCGTTTGCCTCCGCTCCCGTTCATGGAGAAACCGCACACGCACGCGTTCCGGTCGGAAATTGAAAGTAGACCGAGGGCTTGTCGAAACGCTACGAAACTCCTTGGACACTCTCAATGTGTTATTTGGGAAGTGCATGCAAAAATCCATCGGGAGATTATTCCCCTAAGGCGCGTTTGCCTCCGCTCCCGTCGGAAAAACCGCACGGGGGCCCGACACGCGAAAAGCCGAAATATATCGAGGGATCGCCCGAATGGCATGAAACTTGGCATGCCATCTCAATTTGGTGGCAGATTAATGCATGAAAAATTCCAGACCGGAACTCATTCCGTAGCCCGACGTTTGTTTGCTTCCGCCCCTTGAAAAAAACTCAATTACACGCGTTTCGGACGAAAATTCAAAATAAATCGAGACGTTATCGAAACGCTACGAAACTTTGCAGATCCCTTCTATGTGTTATTTGAGATGTCCATGCAAAAAATCATCGGGAAATTCCATTCCTAAGGCGCGTTTGCCTCCGCTCCCGTTCTTGAAAATCCGGCGCTTAGAAAATTCATAATTAATTCATCCGAAGTCGAAAAATTCTAATTTTTGGTGGGAGGGGTTCTTATATTGTGTTTAAAGAGCATGCAAAAAATCAAGAAAAAATTCGAAGTCTAAGTCATCAAACTAGAAATTTATGTCTACAGGGAAAAAGGGACCAATTTGGTGGCAAAGTGAGGATTTCAGTTCAAACATATATAGGGGGAGGCCCTTGCCTGGTCCGCCTGGGGCCTTGCCACGCCCAGGCCAGGCCACGCCCAGGCCAGGCCACATGCTGCCTAGACGGAACATGCCCATGGGTGTTCCAAACGATTCCAATGGCAAATCCATCAACCCCCCGCACAAAATCCAATCCAAATATCGAATTTTCATCATCGAATCGAGCGTTCTTGATAAAAAAAATTCAAAATTTGGCTGGATTTTGCGTGCCCGTGCCGGCCACACGGAAGGTCCGTGGCATGCCACGGATGGTCCCGTCGACGGAATCGAAGTTGCGATCGAAGTTTTGCCGCACAACCCAATAAAATATTGGCATTCCAACCATCGAATCGTTCTTTGGGCGAAGAAAAAAATTTGCTAAAATTTTGCGGTGCCCGTGCCCGGCCGAGTGGCTCGTCCGGACCTGGTCACGGACGTTCGGGCGGCGGGGCATGGGAGTTGCGATCGAAGTTTTGCCGCAAAATCATGTCAAATTTTGGCGTTCCCGTCATCGAATCGTCCGTTGGTCGAAGATCAAAATTTTATCGG